>CAUYPK010062179.1:0-26219 GCA_963574355.1 Loris lydekkerianus | reverse complement strand
CTCTTTCCATGTGTGGCTTAAGATACTGTCATTCAGACGCAGGTGTGGAGCTCAGAAACTCATATAAATGACATCTGAGTTTGCTGTACTCTTCTAGAGCAAATGTCAATACATAGTAAACAACCAGCCATTCTGTCTAATGTTTGGGTCTATCTGTCCCTCTCCCCCTCTCTCGTTTTCTTCTTCTTTGATACCTGGGGAGAGTGCCGTTCCATCACCAGAGTTTACAGCAACCTTACACTCCTGGAGTGAAGTG
The DNA here is from genome assembly GCA_963574355.1 of Loris lydekkerianus. Classification (NCBI taxonomy): domain Eukaryota; kingdom Metazoa; phylum Chordata; class Mammalia; order Primates; family Lorisidae; genus Loris; species Loris lydekkerianus. Next base: position 25,963 of record CAUYPK010062179.1, on the reverse strand, counting down.
ATGTGCTTGTTTCAGCCTCTTGAACCTATGACTAGGTTCATAGGAGCAGGGCAGCAGGGGGCTCACTGTGACACCCAGCCAGTTTTCCTGTTTTGAGTGGAGATATGGTCTGGCTCTTGCTCAGGCTGGTCTCCATTTCTGTAGTTCAAGCCAATCCACCCATGGCAGCCTCCCAGAGTACTAGAATGACTGGAGTCCACCACCTCACCTGGCCACGTTTGGGGCTTTCTAACTGCCACTTAGTCTTTCAGTAAAGTGCTTCAGCCACTGTAGCAACTTGCTGGAAGACTGGATGTTATGACAACAAGGGCGGTTAAGAGTAACAACAATTTTTGTACACAGTATATACTCCAGTATACGTCAACCCGAGTATAAGCCGGCTCTCTTAATTTTACCCTAAAAAGTGGGAAAACTTAGTGACTCCAGTATAATCTGAGGTGGAAAGTGCAGCAGCCACTGGTAAATTTCAAAAATAAAAATACATACCCAAAACAATTACAATAATTGATGAATCAGTAGGTTAAATGAAACATACCACATTAACCCGTAGTATTCAATGGCAACTTTAATGAAGTGAATAAACCATTTAAGACAGTAAAGCATTGTAAATAAAGGGTTAAAAATCCTGAATCCTTATATTCCAAAATCCCTGATGTGAAGGATTCAGGATTTATAAACTTTTATTTACAAGACTTTGCTACCTTTAATGGGGTTTTCACTTAATTAAATGTGGCATTAAATATTGTGGGTTAAATAGTTCAGTGGAATACAGTTCAGTTCAGCCGCCTACCTCTTCAGCTCAGCCGTGACTTGTGGACTGAGCTGAAGCACCGTCCCCTCAAGCAGACGGCAGAAGACGACTGGAGACTACGTGCATTTGATTAGGTGCGGCGCACTGAATCAAATAACCTGTATGACCCAAGTATAAGCCGAGTTGAGTTTTTGGGCACAAATTTTGTGCTGAAAAAACTCGGTTTATACTCGAGTATATACAGTAAGTTTTTCTAACTTAAGAAGCCACTAAAACAATTTTTTAGGTGATTCCTTTTGTTTTCCCTCCCCCATACACCAGGAATAGAAGTTTTTTGCTATTGAAATGATGGAGTAGCAGCCTCAAATAAACAAATGACAAAAAATAGAACAGGCCATTTTTAGGATATATTTTACTATATTTTTTTATTTGGGTTTTTATTCTTATTTCAGAAAATATTTAAGATCTTTAAAAAAAATACATTTTTGTACAATGAAAATAAGCATAATGACCAACAAGTTATTACGTGCCCCACAATGTGCTAAGCACCTTTCCTGTGTTATCCCACTAACTGGTACAACCCTGTGATGTTTAGGTACAATTTTTGATTTTTATTATAAAGTTGAGGAGACTGAGGCTTACATAAGTTATGTGGCAGATCCAGACTTTGAACCTAAGTAGTAAAACTGAAGCCCTCTTTAGTAAACACAAATGCTTTAATAAGACTAACAGATTGCGTAGATATGTTGCCCCCCGTCATTATCTGACTATTATAGTTCAGTGATTAAGTGATTAGGTATCTTTTAAAAATAACTTGTGCTTTTTTCTTATCAAAAGAGTTATACAAAGTTTATCAGTGGATATTAATTTTGTACTCAATTGGGATTAAGTTCGAAAGAAGTTTTTGAAGTAACCTTATCTCAAGGGCCATCAGTAATATAATAGAAAGTAATGCCGATTATAGTTTTACAGAAAATGTAGAAACCATATAGTTTCTATGCTGACCTTTTTAATGGTAGTGAGCATGAGAGTCAACCCACTGAAACCTTCTGTGATTACTAACAGGTGTATCGGTCAGGGTTCAGCCAGAGAAGCAGAGCTAGGAGGAGATATGTGTATATATTAAGGGATTTACTACATGGATTTGCTTTGTGAGACTGGGGGGGGCTGGAAAAGTAAGTCTGACACCCCTAGTGGTCTGTCAAGGATGGTTATGGGCAGCTGGAATTCTTGGGCATGGGCTGAAGCTGTTGTCCACAGGCAGTCAGGGAAGGGACAGAGCAGGATGGAACCCCAGGGGCACTCTCTGTTTGTAGCTAGCTGTGTGCTCCGGGAAGGCCTAAACCCTTTTAAATGGATCATCTGGTTAAATATGAGCCACTCATGATAATCTGTCATTTGATTTACTCAGAATTGTCTAATTAGGACCCTTAATTAATCTGCAGGATCCTTTGACCTTTGCCATACACATGTAATACAACCTAATCACAGAAGTGGTAATCCATCATATTGATTTGCCCGGCTCACGCTCAGGGAAGGTACCCTGCGTAGGAGGTGTGGGGAGCTACTCCTTAGACTCTGTGACCTTGCTTCACCACTGCTATGAAAGCCCCTCAAAGACCCTTTCCACATGAGAAATTTTTGAATTCCTTCTTTCCACAAACTTGCTCACCAGAGTAGTTCCTCCTGAGATTTCTGAACCCCAGGGGTAAAGAGAGCTATCATTTTTTTGTTGAATCTCTGCCCTGGAAGAGCTAAGAGGGTCAGTCCCAGTAATTTCTCTTACCCTGTAACGTGTTTAGACTTATATTTCATAGTGACCAACTATTATGTGCTACAAGGTAGCCCTGTAAAGGAGCAAGTTTTTAAAAATTTCTTTTTAATTTTTCATTTTTTTCTAACTTTCATCATTATTTATCTTAAGGACTTCTAACTATTAAAAAATAAATAAAATGTTATCATCTAAGAATAAGGTCTTTTTTCCTACCTGTTAGTCAGATGACAGAATAGTTTTGATAGATTTGATGATTTTAACTAATGCTAGAGGAATCCTTCTGAACTACCTGGTCTATGAATTAAGAAATATACCTTCAGGACTTGTTTTAGCTTTCTAATGAGTCTGGGTTGATATATATGCCACTTGATAAGTCCACAGTCCTTCAGAAATAGCTTTTTTTAAAAAAAGTTTCTTTTTATTAAATCATAGCTGTATACATTAATGCAATCATGGGGTGCCATGCGCTGGTTTTATATACTATTGGAAATATTTTCATCATACTCGTTAACATAGCCTTCCTGGATTTTTCTTAGTTATTGTGTTAAAACACTTATATTCTACATTTAGTAAGTTTCACATGTACCCTTGCAGAAATAGTTTTGACTTCATAATGAACCAGTTTTATATATCTGGTGCCAAAATATAACTTAATATTTTTCAGGCCAATTTTTCTAACTTCTGCAACTGTTTTGATATACGTTTGAAAATTAGATTTTTTTCAAGTCTTCATGAATAGGATTATTTGAATGCTCATATAGGGAGTGGTTTGCTAACTCATTTTCTATGGGATATCTGGAAGGATGTATGAGAGAATGAATTTATCTTTAGAAATTCATTCATTTATTCAAATATTTTCATCAAGTACCTGACTTTTGCAGGTTCTATTCTGGTCCTAAGGATATGGTGGGTCAGGGTAGAGGAATCCAGCATATTATTCCTGATCTCCAAAAGCTGAATAATAGTCAAAATTAATGTAAAGAAGGTAGTGAGGAATAATTTCAATAAAGTGCCAACATGGACCTATTAGTGGAAGTACAATGTACTACAAGAATACATAGACCAAGAGAGAAAATATTTATCCAAAGTACCTATGTTAGGGTGCTTTTCATGGCAATCTGATCTTCAGATTGGAAAATTTCCATTGATTTACTTTCTACTTAATTGACTTTTTCATACAAATTCAACTGAAACATAAGCCGATCCAGGTTAGTTTGTATTTCAGTTATTGTTTTTATCTTTTCATTGCATTTTATTTTCATATAAGTAACATTTTGGCTCTGTTTATTCATTATGCATATATTTTCCTTTGTATCTTTGGACATATTTTATATTTGTAATAGTTGCTTTAAAGTTCTTACCTTTTAAATTGTATTAAAAAGATCCAGATCATTTTTGTATTGATTTGTATTGCCTGTATAGTATATAGCTCACATTTTTTTCCTACATCTACTTAATTTCAACATTATATTGGATATTAGAAGTGGTGTGTTGTAAAGACTCTGAATTTTGTTAAGTTTTTTTCTGAAGAGTGACTTTTGTTTTTCATGTTGTTAACCTGGTTGGATTCAAACTTCAGTTTCTCTCTCTTTTGCAGTGAGCAGTGACTTACGGTTTTTCTCAGTTCTTTCAGCTTCCATCAGCTGTCATATACTATTGTGCCTCTCCCAAGAAGGCATAGTTTAGTGGTCAGCAAGAATTTGGATGAATTATATAAGATTTTATGGATCTCTCTTTATTCCAAGATTTAGCTTATGTTATTTTCTGGCTATTTGTGAGTCCCTGCCTCAATCCAGGAAGGCAGGAGGCCTTCTCCTGCCACTGGTAAAAGGCAGACTGGGTAGGCTATACCCAAAAGCAAACACCAGCAATTTACAAATCATCCTAGCTGTTATTTGCCCTTTGAGAGAAGGTCATTCTTCAATTTCTCCCTGATTTTGATCCCTCTAAAGTGCCTTTAAATAGATTCTGACAAGCTTTTTTCCCCCCAAATGTTATAATAGTTATCCATGAGAAAATGGTTCGTCTAAACTACTCCATTATTTCCCAAAGCAGAACAAATGAAAAGAATAAAATCTAAAAGGTTATGCCAAAATGAAAGGCCACTAATTTAGATGTAGGGCAGCTAATACGGGGTTTTGGTAAGATTATTGCTAACCTAATGTGGACGCTTTATTTCTAGTAATGCAGGCTAATTTTCTGTTAGACACTTTTCCTAGGTGTTACATTGCTCATGATATGCTTCAGCTTAAGTTCTTTCGAAGGATTATTTTATCTGAAATACTCCTCAGCCTGAACTATAGAAAATGATATGAAATAAAAGAAGGAAAGAACATGAATGGCCTTTGGTCATTTCATTCATAATTCTTTTTTTCTATTGTCACTGTTGCAGTTCTTACCTGACTGCGGGGTCACAGTAATTATGAAAATGGAATCATTGTGAAATTTCACAATTAAATCTTAATGTAGAGAGTGCTGGGAACCACTTCAGTGAAAAGCAGACAAAGCACAACTTTACCTCTACGCACAACCCACAAGCCCATAAATAATTAAATGACATACAAATTTCCTTGGATAAAAGAAAAAAAACAGAAAGAATCATAAAGATTCACTCTTTGCTCTTTTCAGAAGAGATTATTACATTGTTACATTTCCCCCCAACAATTTAATTTTCCTGTTGACTGGATTGCTATAAGTAGATTAGTAGTTTGTCTTGTTTGATAGAATGAAATTAAAATTGTTTATTATCTGTTTTATTTCAAATTCTTAGAATAAGATTTCAAGTTATGTGCATAATGATTAAATCAACTTTATAATTGTCTTTTTTTCTTAGATGACTTTGTCTGGTGTTGTCATTTTAGGGTTATTAATTATTAGTACAGTATGCAAATTGCAAGAATAACCTGTCAAATTTGGGGTTGGGAATTGTTCCTTTAAAACAGCAGACATAAATTTTTCACCAGCCTAATCTTCAAAAATATTTGCGCAACTATTAACTAATTTCAAACAGAAGTGAAATAAACAAAGATATGGAAGAAACTTAAAGCAAGAAAGTTAAACCAAGGATGAAAAAAAAAAGAAACATAAGAAAAATAAGAAAAATTTAAGAAAGGAGGTGTTTTTAATTTTCTCTCTGATTTTCTATAGACTTAAGAATTTAAAGATATAGTGAGTTTCTGAAGATCAGATTTAAGCATGGGAGAAAAATTGAAAGGGTACATGTTAGAAGATGAAATGTGAAAATAAAGAGGGACTAGAAAGAAACATTTAGTAGGTCTGAGAGGATCCATTGCTTCTTTCTAATAGAGGAAGCTTGGCACTGTTGTTCTTTAAGAGTGAAAACTGGGCAGCGCCTGTGGCTCAAAGGAGTAGGGTGCCGGCCCCATATGCCAGAGGTGGCAGGTTCAAACCCAAGCCCAGCCAAAAACTGCAAAAAAAAAAAAAAAAATAAGAGTGAAAACCCTTATTGTCCAAGTGGGAAATAGCAGTATCAAAAATTGAATTATAGTTATAATTAGTTTTTAAAAAATTATATTATTAACAGCCTCATTAACATCATCCTTATCACCATTATCATTGTTGAAATCATCAAAAATTTGAAAAGTGTTTATTTTATACCAGGCACTATTCTGAAAGCTACATATTATACATTATCTCATTTTTTGATCCTTCAAGGAAATACTTTTATTAGCTTTAGTTTTAGATGAGAAAACGGAAGCTTAAAATTTTTAATTAACTTTTTAAGTTGCAGAGTTTGGAACCAAAGCTGAATATTTCTGTAGTGGAAACCTATGTTCTTAACTACCAATAATGACAAAACAAAAACAAAAACAAAACAAAACAAAAAAACCTCAAGAAGAATATTAAAGCCTAAACTACTGTTTAATGTCTCTGATTTGGAGTTTTTCACTAAACAATATAAATGTTTATGTTATGGCCAAAATAATTTTTTACTAATGTGAATAATTCAAGAATATACTATTTATTTTTTGCAATTGGCTGCTTTGATTTTCAGTGGAGGTTGAACTGTTAGAATATTTGACCACTGTTATTTCAAAGGACTTCAGAGGACTGAATTTTTCAAGAAACAGATTGACAACAAAACCAAGTTTTATTGCCATGCACTTGTATTTTTAAAATGTTTGCTAATCTTTTCCCACCCTTTCTCCATAGGAAAAAATAGATGTAGGGGTAAGAAAAGAAGTTGATGGAATGGGAACATCGGAAATAAAATATGGTGACTCAGTGTGCTTCATACAACACGTCGACACAGGCCTGTGGCTCACTTACCAGTCTGTGGATGTGAAGTCCGTAAGAATGGGATCGATACAACGTAAGGTAAGCATATAGAAAAGTACAATTTATACCAGTCATTTTTTATGAATGAAATACACAGCACAAATTAAAAGAGGTACCGTATATACTTGAGTATAAGCCGAGTTTTTTCAACACAAAATTTGTGCTGAGTTCGGGTTTTTCGGCACAAATTTTGTGCCGGAAAAACCTCGGCTTATACTTGAGTATATACGGTAACTAATTTGGCTACCTGCTAAAGTTCGTAATTTTAACATACCAAAGGTCAAATCCCACCATGATAAACTCTTTGGTTGCATAAAGTGAACTTTGCTGGACATTACGTCATGGATGTATGGGATTGTAGGACTGATGTATTTAAACATTAAATGAAGAAATATCTTCTGGACTGTAGCTTAGCCTGCCTAATTACGCTTTGTCCTCCCAGCTACTGACACCCCCTTGCTTACAAGACAAGGATCCCCCTTTTTGGTGGCAATGATATACTTCCTGGCCTGTGCTATTCTCCTATTCTTTTCCTAATTTCTAGGCATTTTCTTCAATTTCCCGAGCATGTAACTTATAGCATACTCTTTGTAGCTCCACAAAACAAACCAAACCAAACCAAACCAAACCAAACCAAACAAAAACACATGGCTTTTACATACCTGTGCCTTTGCATGGACTGTGTCTTCTATTTGGAAAACCTTTGAAGACATTTTTGTCTGCCTGACTCCTATAGATCATCCAAGAATTAAATTTAAAAATCATCTTAGAAATTATTCCTGTATTATCAGCTGCTTCCTTCTTTGTATTCCCCTAATATTTGTATACGGCTTATTAAATGTTACATTTTGCTTACGAGGCTGCATCACTCCTCTCTTTCTCTCCCTCTTTCTCTCCCTCTTTCTCTCTCTCTGTCTCTCCCCACCACCCCATAATTTGTGAGCTCTCTGAGGGAGTACGTGGTACTAGGATGTTTATAATTTTACACATGGCGTGCAGCACAGTGCACAGAAATAAATAACGAGACACATTATTTTTGGAAATGTGAAACCATGAAAGGAAGGCTTTGGCAAGGCAGACATTTTTATTTTCAATAGATATATTAATCGTAATCTATACGTGTCCTGATGTTAGTGAAGTCTGAGGTATTGATGAGATTTTGCCTGAATGCATCCTGTGCTATCTTCCTCAGAGATTTGGATGGAGATCCTCAGAGAATTCTGCAAAACCTCTCCCATCTTTCTAATGAGATGATCTTTTGCCTTTTAGGTCTTTGATTTTGTCTCATAAATTTAAATGTATTTGTATATATTTGATATTCGTGAAGCAGTCTTTATTTCCTGCAACTCAATTTGGCATTTGAGAACTTGTTTATTATGGAAAATTCAAATGCACACAAAACAAAATAATTAAATATAATAGTTTAATGGACCCCATGTCTCTGAGTTCATGTTAAACATTTTCAGTGTTTTCCTATTCTTCTTTTGTTTTCATGTCCAACTCTCTGCTGTGTTAAGCTGGATTATTACTGTTACTTATTTTCACATTTTTTAAGGTAAAATGTATATACATTGACTTATAAACATGTAGCTGAGAGTGTTGGTAAGTAGATGCGCTTATCTCCTAGTGGGATGTGTCTGTTTCCCTGTGACTGGCCCAGGTTTCTTTCCCAGGTTATCCCTGCCCCATTTTCCCACGGGCAGCTGCTCTTGTGATCTTTTCCCACCCTAAGTTAGTTTTGCCTAATGTAGAACTTCACATAAATGAAATCATACGTGTCCTCTCCTGTATATGACATTTTTTGCCCAACAAAATATCTATAACCCTTATCTATATTGTTCTATGTTTGGCTCCAAATTGCTGCAGCTGCCTTTTAAGGTTCTTAGAAGCCAACAAGCCAGAAGTTAAACTAAGTTCAGTTCTCAGCCTGGGGGAGGGGCAGAAAGGAAAGAACAAGACAAAGATGTGTAACCGTGACTTACTGTGTCTCCATTACTAGACTCTGAGCCAGGTCTTTTATTTCTGTATTTGTAATATCTAGCAGAAGGCTAGAACTATATTAAGTGCTCAGTAGACTTTTTCTAAATGAAAGCATGTATTTTCAAGGGTGTGGATTTCCAGTTGAGTTGGTGAAATCGCCCATGCACTTGCTAGGTTGGTCTCCCAGTGCGTTAACGTTGCAGCATTATGAGCTGTGGTGAGCTGGGTTGGCATTTGCAAAGGGAGTAGCTGCTGTACTCAAAATTGTACCAAAAGAGGTTGATTCAGCTTTAAAGCACATTTTAATTTTGATAATGATTTTTGGCTATGGTTCTTCTACCCTATTTAGCACATTTATTTCTTCATTAGCATATTTATTTCTTTTCTTAATAGTTTATTTAGAAAAAATTTCAAATATGAAAAAAGTTAAGAGGCTAAGATTTAACAACTACTAGAGTTAGGGAGATTTGCTTTCCTCCTATCATTTCTAGCTTTTTTTAATTTTCTCACATCCATAAACATCCACAGTGACATTGTATTACTATTATGACAGTTCTTTTCCATCATCTCATATCCTGTTCATATTCATATTTTTATTATCCCGACAATGTCTTTTATAGTTCATTAAAATCAGGATGCAAAGTTGATGCAATTACCCATTTTTATACTTTTTCAGTCTTAGTCTCTCTCTCTGGCACCCACCCACCAAGAAGTATTCAGTTTCTTAATCTAGAACAGATCTTTACCTTATTCTTGCCCTATGGCATTGAGGCTTATAAAAATCTAGCCCAGTTAAAGAACCCTCACATTCTGGGTGTGTGTGACATTTTTTGATTGCACTGGCTCTTCATAATTTCCATGAAATTGAAGTTAGGTTTAGGGCTGTGCTGTCTACATCAGGAGATACTAGCTACACGGGCCTGTTTCCTGTGTGCATGTAGCTAGTGCTAGAGGAAGGACATCTTGAGTTTTAATTCAAATTAATTTAAATTTAAAACATGCTTGATTAAGTTATTGGAAAATTTTTATATGTATTCAAAACAACTTGGATATATGAATATACTTTTTCAAGTATAAGTATGAATTCTAAAACCAAGTGTTTTTAGTAAAAATTTAGTGTTTGAATTAAGATATTCTGTAAGTCTAAAATACATGCTACATTTTTAACATAAAATATGAAAATATAAGAAATGAAATCCTCATTGAAAGTTTTTATCTTTATTATATGATGAAATGAATTTTTTTTTTATTGCCTAGGGCAAAGGCTCAATTACTCCGAGACTTTTACTTGATTTGACTCTCCTTTTACTTGATTTATTTGCTTCCTTAATAACTTTTTTTTTTTTTTAAATTAAATCATAGCTGTGTACTTTAATGCAATCATGAGATACAATGTGCTGGTTTTATATTTGAAATATTTTCATCGAACTGATTAACATAGCCTTCATGGCATTTTCTTCGTTATTGTGTTCAGACATTTACATTCTGCATTTAGTAAGTTTCACCTGTACCCTTCTAAGATGCACCATAGGTGTGGTCCCACCATTTACCCTTCCTCCACCCATCCTCCAAAATATTTTTGACATATTAGGTTAAATCACTTGTACTATTGATGTTAATCTTTAATACTTTTGCAATGCGGATTCTGCACAATTCTAAGCTCTATATTTTAGAAACACCTTCCCGTACCCTCACTTCTGGGCTGTGCTTCCTTCCAATCCAAACAACATTCAAGAAGGAACACTACCATTGCTTGTGAAAGTGAAGAGAGTTTTGTTGTTGGGCTTTTAATTTTTAATTGAGTGAGAGTGATTTTATTGGATTTTCCATGCTACACTCTATGTTGTTAAATGCCAATGTCCACCAGAAAGGTGAAATTTCAAAATAGATTTCACAGGAAGATGAAGGAGAAAATACTGCAAGCAGCTAGGAGTAAGTGCCAACTGACCTTCAAGGGCATAGCCATTAGGATGACAGCACACTTTTCAACTGAAACTTTCCAAGTGAGAAGAGCATGGTCGTCCATCTTCAATAACCTTAAACAAAACAATTTTTAATCCAGAATTCTGTATCCCGCTAAACTAAGCTGCAAAATTGATGGAGAAATCAAATCTTTCATGGATATACAAGCACTGAGGAAATTAGCTACAACAAGACTTGTGCTACAGGAAATATTTAGACCTATTCTCAGCACTGACCATCACATTGGACCACTGGCAAAGTTAATGCCCAGAAGCTAAAGGCCAAAACTTAGCTTCCACAATGGCGCAAAGAATAAAACTATCCAACAGACTTTCTCATAACAAGATGAATAAAATTCTACCACACTTATCAATGCTCTCAATAAATGTCCATGAATTCAATACACCACTGAAGAGCCACAGGTTGGCTGAATGGATAAAAAAAAACAAGCCATCCAGATGCTGAAATATACCTAGCCCTGAAATACAAATCTAAACTCAGGGTTAAGAGGGACAGAAAACAGTATTTTAAGCAAATGGAAATCAGAAGGAGGGCTTTGCAATCTTATTCTCAAATGCAAGTGGATTCAAAGGGGCCAAAGTTAGGAAAGAAAAAAATGGACATTTTATACTGGTTAAAGAAACAATACAACAAGAAGAGATCTCAATTTTAAGTATTTATGCACCAATTTAAATGCTTCCAGATTTATGAAACAGACCTTGAGGGGTCTGAGCAATATGATATCCTATTATACCATAAGAGCTGGGGACCTTAACACCCCTCCAACAGAACTGGACAGATCTTCTAAATGGAAAATAACAAAGAAACAAAGGACTTAAACGTGACCCTAGAACAAATGGGATTAATGTGCAGAACACACCATCCCAAAGCAAAATATACTTTTTTCTTGTCAGCCCATGGCACATACTCCAAAATAGATCACATCCTAGGATACAAATCAAACCTCAGCAAAATTAAAGGAACAGAAATTTTACCTTGTCTCTTCTCAGACCACAACGCTATAAAGGTGGAACTCAACTCCAACAAAAACGTTCATTCCCACACAAAGGCATAGCAATTAAATAACCTTATACTGAATGATAGTTGGGTTCAAAAGAGATAAAAGAGGAAATTGTCAATTTCCTCAAACATAACAACAATGAAGACACAAGTTATCAAAACCTGTGGGATACAGCAAAAGCAGTCCTGAGAGGAAAATTTATTGCACTAGATGCTTACATTTGAAAAACAGAAAGTGAGTGCATCAACATACTCACAAACCATCTTATGGAATTAGAAAAAGAAGAATAATCTAACCCTAAGCCAAACAGAAGAAAATAAATAGCCAAAATTAATTACAGATTAATGAAACTGAAAAGAAACAAACAAAAAAAATTCAGAAAATTAATGAAGCAAAAAGTTGGCTTTTTGAAAAAAATAAAATAGATGAACCTTTGGCCAGACTAATTAGAAGCAGAAAAGTAAAGTATCTAGTAACCTCCATCAGAAATGATAAAAGAGAAATAATAACAGATGCCACAGGTAAGAGATATCACTGAATACTACAAGAAACTTTATACCCAGAAATTTGATAATGTGGAGGAAAGGGATCAATACGTGGAATCATACCCTCTTCTTAGAGTTAATTAAGAAGACACAGATCTCCTGAATAAGCCAATTGCAAGCACTGAGATCAAAGAAACAATAAAAAATTTCACAACAGAAAATTTCCTGGTCTAGATGGCTTCCCACCAGAATTCTATGAAAACTTCAAGAAGCTTATACCCACTCTACAGAAACTATTCCAAAAAATTGAGAAGGAATCTTCCCCAACACATTGTATGAAGCAAACATCACCCTGATACCAAAACCAGGAAAACACTCAACTGAAAAGGAGAACTTCAGACCAATTTTGCTAATGAATATGGATGCAAAAATTCTCAATAAAATCCTAGCCAAAAGATTACAGCTTATCATTAAAAAAGTCTTACATCACAATCAGGTGGTTTCATCCCAAGGATGAAAGGTTGGTTTAACATACACATGTCTATAAACATAATTCACCATATAAACAGAAGCAAAAACAAAGAACATAAGATCTCTCAATAGATGCAGAAAAAGCATTTGATAAAATTCAGCGTCCTTTTCTAATTAGGACGCTTAAGAATATAGGCATAGGTGGCACATTTCTTAAACTGATTAAAGCCATCTATGATAAACCCACAGCTAATATTATACTGAATGGAGTAAAACTGAAAGCTTTTCCACTTAAAACTAGAACCAGACAAGATTGTCCTCTATCGCCACTACTTTTCAACATGGTGCTGGAAGTTGTAGCCAATACAATCTGCAAGAGAAGGAAATAAAGGGCATCCAAATGGGAGCAGAGGAGGTCAAAGTCTCCCTCCTTGCCTACAATATGATCTTAGATAACTCCAAAGATTCAACCCCAAGACTCCTGGAAGTTGTCAAACGATACAGTAATGTCTCAGATATAAAATCAATGTCCACAAATCAGTCTCCTTTATATATGCCATTAACAGCAAGATAAGAAACCAATCAAGGACACAATTTCCTTCACAGTAGCTTCAGAGAAAATGAAATACCAAGGAATATATGTAACAAAAGAGTAAAGGACCTCGATAAAGAAAATTACGAAACCCTAAGAAAAGAAGTAGCAGAAGATATTAACAAATGGAAGAATATACCATGTTCATGGCTAGGAAGAATCAACATTGTCAAAATGTCTATAATTCCCAAAGCAATCTACAGATTCAAAACAATCCCCATTGAAATATCGTACTTTCAAGATTTGGAAAAAATAATTCTTCGTTTTGTATGGAACCAGAAAAAAACCTTGTATAGCTAAGGCAATTCTTAGCAACAAAAACAAGGCTGGAGGAATCAGCCTACCAGACTTTAGCCTGTACTACAAGGAAATAGTGATTAAAACAGCATGGTATTGGCACAAAAATAGGGACACAGATATCTGGAACCAAATAGAAAGGAATATGTTACAGCCATCTGATCTTTGATAAACCAAACAAGAACATAAACTGGGGGAAAGATTCCCTATTCACACAAATAATGCTGGGAGAACTGGATGTCCACATGTGAAAGGCTGAAACTGGACCCACACCTTTCTCCACTCACTAAAATTGATTCAAGATAGAGGAAAAGATCTAAATCTAAGGCATGGAACAATAAAAATCCTCAAAGAAAATGTGGGGAAAACACTTGAAGGTATTGGCCTGGGGAAAGATTTTATGAAGAAGACTCCAGTGGCAATTGCAACAACTATCAAAACAAACAAAGGGGACTTAATTAAACGTAATAGCTTCTGTACAGCTAAGGAGACAACAATCAAAGCAAACAGACAACCATTAGAACAGGGAAATATATTTGCCTATTATGAATCAGACAAGAACTTGATAACTAGGATCTATAGAGAACTCAAATTAAGCAATATAAGAAGAAACAACAATCCCCTGTATCACTGGGCAAGAGACATGAATAGAACCTTCTAGAGGAATGGCTAACACACATGAAAAAATGCTCATCACCACTACTCATCAGAGAAATGCAAATCAAACCCACCCTGAGATACCACCTAACCCAGTGAGAATGGCCCACATCACAAAATCTCAAAGCTGCAGCTGCTGGTGTGGAGGTGGAGAGAAGGGAACACTTTGCCACTGCTGGTGGGACTGCGATCTACTACAGCCTTTTTGGAAGGATGGATGGAGAATCCTCAAAGAACTCAAACTAGACCTCCCATTGGATCTTGCAATCCCATTTCTGGGCATTTTATCATAAGGACATTTGCACTGGACTGTTTCACGAAAACGTAGAAACAGCCTAAATGCCCAGTGACCCAGGAATGGACTAACAATCTGGGGTGTATGTAAACCATCAAATATTACCCACTAAAAAAGGTGGAGACTTTACATCTTTTGTGTTAACCTGGATGGAAGTGGAACACATTCTTCAAGTAGCCACGCCTGGCCTTGAATGAATTTTTAAAGCCACATTCTATATATCACAAACTTTTTCATTACAAGTTTAAATAGTTGGAAATAAAATGCTTTTTGGGGTACTGTAAACACTCAAACACATTTTATACCCTATCTTTTAACTATGTTGCATGGATCTCAGTATTAAGTGTTCACTGTTTTCTTGCTTTATTCTGCTGAATTCATTAAAGCACTGAGTCCTGACAAATTTATGTTCTGACTGTACCTCATCTTAGGCCACTCTGCTCCATCCTTACAAATCCAATCCAGTGTTTTATCGTCTTTGTGTGCACTGTTCCCAAAGCCCCCTCCTCAGCCTCTCTACCTTCAGTCTCACCTCTTCTGACTCCATTCTGACCTGCATTCAACCCTTCATGGCCGAGCCTTACCACCTGTCATAATTCCAGGCTCCTTACCCTGACAACCCAGGTCGCTCCTCTTACCTCTGGCCACCCCGTCTTCAGGCTGCTCCAGTTATGCCAGGGTTCCTAATCTTGTTCTGTGATCTTGTTCCTCAACCAGGGATTAGAGTCCGAATGGGACTTACATTCTCTATCACAGACAACCTAAGGCTTGCCTTCCTAGAATAGTTTGCCAAGTATGAGTGAAAAACTAAACAGTCTTGCTTACGTTAGTGAAGTAACGTGCAATCAACTTTACAGGCCATAAAAGAGATAAGCTAAGTAATTCTAAGTTGTTAGCATTCTTAATGTGAATCTTAATATTTTGCTGCAGAAATACAAATTTACTGATTATGGAGTAACAGCCCCTGGGGGTGTTCATTATACACCATAGGACTTCAAAAAAAAAAAAAAAATCTGAAGATCTCTGAATTATGAAATGCAACAGGTACCAAGGATTTTAATTGGCACACTTAGATGTTTTTAAAGCTAAGCAAAGTGTTGTTTGACCATGTTTTATTTCTGTTTTCATGCTATTTTACTTTGCTAGTTTCTTGCTCAGAATAGGACTAGTTTCCCACTATGCTGGGGGAGCCAGTCTCCTCTCGCGCTTTCTTATCTCTCTGACCTTTTTGCTACACTTTGCTGCTCAAGTGTCCGGCAGAGCACTCATTTTGTTTTCCTTGGTGGTGGTGTGTTCCTAAGCCATTTCAATGCCTATGAATTTTATTTTTATTGCTTTTCTTCTTTTTTCTTTTTCTCTTGATATCTCACCCAGGTCCCCTTTTTGTCTCAGCCTGCTGTGTGTTTATCTATACTGGTTGTCCGTTCAGCTCAGCATATTTCCTGAAGCAAATTTTCTGAATTGAAATTATTTTCACATTTAAATAATCTGCTATTTCTATTTTGCTTAGCTTTTAAAAAATAGCAATGATTGCTGAATTTTATTAATTAAAGGGGATAAAACTTAGGTTTTCATGTCCTTTAATTTGTTAATAAAGTAAGTTATCAGACATCTAATTATTGAAGAATCTTTAAATTCATAGAATACATTCATTTTCACCATAGGGTATTATTCTTTTGACAATCTACTAGATATAATGAAAACATACATATAATGAACCTCCATACTTGACCACCTCCTGACATTGGCCACCTCCTTAAGCTGACTTAATTTTCATAGCCTGGATACTCAGGACATGTTCTCAATGTACAGCAGGTCTGGGTCCTAATCTTGTCCAGTTGGTTACAGTCCCTTGGGTGGTCAACTTACAGAGGTTCTACTGTATTTTTTTCAAAATTATTACATGCATATTCATAGGGGAATTCTCTTTATTTACAGATACCAAAATATGAATTTTATGCAATTATCTTGTAGGAATTTTCACATGTCATAAAATATTCTTTTGGGTTATTTTTCAACTCATTCAAAATGTAAAAGACACTTGTAGTTCATGGGCAATATAGAAACTGGTGATGACTCACACAGTTTGCCAACCCATGGTCTAGAATAGGCTACTGTTAAAAATATCTGTTCTTTGAAGGTTTATCAACACTTGCCTGTGAAACCATCTAGTCTTATGTCTTTTAAATATTGGATCTTAAATTATCTTTCCAGTCTTTTCTAAAGAAACTGGTTTAATCACATTTTCTACTTTGTGAGGGGGGATTCCTTTTGATTATTTTTAGTTTGCTAGGAATTTATCCTATTCCTCTGAAACACCCTGTGTTGTTTGTTTTCGCAAAAGAGTTGCGCACATTGTTAAATTATTATAATTTCTAATTATCTGTGTTTTTGCTTCCTATCTTTAGCCTAGTTTATGAGAGGTTTATTTTGTTCATTGTCTAAAATAATCAAATATTGGGTTTGGTTTATTCGTCCTTTTTATTTGGCTTCTGGTTCATTAATTTCTCTTTTTATCTTCGTTAGTTCCCCTTTCAACTTGATTTGCTGTTCTTTTATTAGAGTCTTAAAATGAGTATAAGTTCATTTTCATCCATTTTTTCTTTATTAATGAAAGCGTTTAAGGCTAGAATATTGCTTTTGAATAGAAACATCTATGTCTTATTGATTTTGGTATAAGAGTTCCACAATGCTTTCCAGAGAGTTAATAGTTCCAGTTAATAAATGTAGTTCAGTACGCCTGAGCAGGTGTATTAAATCACTTTGCCATAAATGTTGAATGAAGAAAGCCAGGCTCAAATGGACTCAAATTGTTCTACTTATATGGAGTATTCCCCTGATCTGCATTGCTGAAAGTCTGCAAGAGGGTGAAAGTTGTGAAGGATCGAGTAGGAAGTCAGCACTAAGAGAGATCTTAAGTGGCCTGGAAATCTCTTTCCAGATCAGAAGGTGTTTAATTTGTGAAAATCACAGAGCTTTTCATTTAAGACGTAGACACTTCTCTCTCCTAACGTTATACTTTCATAGAAAATTCAAAAGCAAAACTCATAACAAAAGATGCCTTTGAATCATCTTTCAGTATTTATTGATTACCCGGTCAGAGCTTCTGTGTTACCGGTGAGCCAAAATGATGTTTCCTTTGCTGTTTGGTACCAAGTTTGCTTAGGCTGGGGATCAGTCATGGAGCCTAGATATATAAAAAGGCTCTGCTGTTGGTTTTGCTCAACTCAATACATTATTGAATAATTTTTTAAAAACAATAACTAAATAAATGTATAGAATGTCTAATAGACATAGCGGGTCCGCTCACCCCTGCACTGTCCTCTGATTCCATTTATTGCTGTGGCTCATGGGCTTCAGTGGGTCTCTCCTTAGCGCCAGTGTGGGAAGGAGATGTTGGAGTAATGGCGTTGGTTTTGCTTTCTTGCAGGCTATAATGCACCATGAAGGCCACATGGACGATGGCTTAAATTTATCTAGATCTCAGCACGAAGAGTCACGCACAGCTCGAGTCATCCGGAGCACAGTCTTCCTTTTCAATAGATTTATTAGGTACTTTTTCTCTTCTTGTTTTAGTTGGGTGATATTTCATTTCTTCATTGGGTTTACAAATAAACAGTTCTAAGAAGATATGCTACATATCTTAACATACAGTTTGAGGGGCCAAAAGAATACACTAGGAAAGGCTGGTCAGATGATTTTATGTCTTTCTTAATTGAAATAAACTTTAAAAAAATGTGGTTTTAGAAATTGACTGCATGATTGTAATGGATAGCTATAGGTTAGGATTATTTTATAACTTGTCTTCCTGTGCCAGACCTATTTAATTTCCTTTTTTGATGAGGGCAATGAAGTCCAGATACTTGGTGGGTTTTGACTTGTATTTTTTTTTTTTTTTAAAGGGATTCTTATAATAACTAAGTTTTTCCACCTAAGAACTGAAATAATTGCATGTCTTAAAACTAAATCAAACTTGTGGACGAACTCTGATAATATATTCATACTACAGATATACTGACCTTGGATAGATTTCATCTGTCTCTTTAAATTTTGCTAATTTGGTGGAGTGGAGAAAAATGTTTTCTATATTTCTTGATTTTGTGTGTGTGTCTTTTAACCTATTTGTTAATATTTTTATTAGGCTGTTAGGAGCTTTTGTTATGTTAGAGATATTAATTTCCAGTTATATATAAATTGCAAATATGTCCCTTAGTTTATTTGTTTCGAAAAGAATTTTAAAGTCATCTTTAGTAGTTGAATAAATAAATCATACTTTGGCTTTGTGACATTAAAGAAAATCTCATTCAAATCCTCAGTATTTGTCTAATGTCTCTGCCTCATCTAAATCCTAAGCCTTGTCAGAGTGAGGCTTAGAGATGAATGAAGTGTCAGATATTTATATTTTATTTATTTCTTGTATTACTTTTTTTACTGTTTGTATTTGTTTTTGTATCATGTATATATTTATTTCTTGAAATAAATTTATTACATTTTAATACAATATAAAATAAGTTATGTCAAGAAATTCTACGTAGAAATTATAACTTACAGCCAGGTACAGTGGCTCACACCTATAATCCTAGCACTTTGAGGGGCTGAGCTGGATAGATTGCTTGAGCTCAGGAGTTCGAGACCAGCCAGAGCAAGAGCAAGACCTTGAAAATAGAAAAACTAGCCAGGTGTTGTGGTGGGAGCTGTAGTCCCAGCTACTCAGGAGGCTAAGGCAGGAGTATTTCTCAAGCCTAGGAGTTTTGGACTGCTGTGCACAGCACTGCAGCCTGGTCAGAATAAGACTCAGTCTCAAAAAAAAAAGGAGGAAGAAGAATTATATTAACTCATATTTAATCATAAAAATATTCTCTGATTTCCCACTCTGATTTTTATTATTTTTCTGGTTTCCTTGAATTTATTATAATTTATTCTTTTTTGAGCTTTATAAGGTGAATGCTAAAATCATTAATTTGAGAAACTTCTCTTTTGATAAAAGTAGTGAAAGGTAAAATTTCTATTTTTAGTAGCCCCTCAGACTTTTCGATATGTTGTTTTCCAGTTTCCTTTTTGATGATTTCTTTGATGGATTATTTAGTTTCTAACTATTTAGGGATTTTCCTCAGATTTTTGTGTTATTTTAAATTTAATGTCATTATGGTCAGAGAGTATACTATGTATGATCGAATGCTTTAAATACTGTGAGACTTGTTTTATGGATCAGAATAGGTTCAATACTGGTCAATGTCCTGTCCGTGTGCACTTGAAAAGAAATTGCGTTCTGCTCTTGTTAGGTGGAGTGTTCAAAGCTGTCAGTTTGATCTAGTTGGTTGATGGTATTGTTTAGGTCTTTTAATTTCCATATTGTTTTTCAGTCTGTTTGTTCTATTAATTGCTGAAAGGTATTAAATATCTGACTATAGTTATGGGCTTCCCTGTTTCTCTTTATTGTCTGTCACTTTTTTCCATGTATTTTGAAACTCTGTTGTTAGATGCATACATGTCTAAGATTATGTCCTTTGGATGAATTGATTCCTTTATCATTATGAAATCACTTTCTTTGTCTCTGCTGTATAGTTTGCTATGATGTCTACCTTGGATGATGTTAATACAGCCACTGTAGCTTTCTTTTCTTTCTTTGGTATTAGCACTGTATGTCCTTGAATCTATTTGTACACAAGTATCATTTGTGTATTGCCTGTAAGTTCATTGCTTACAGGCAACATGGAATTCGATCTTGCTTTTTTATCCAATTAGCTGTTTTTAAATTGTATTGTTTAGGCCAGACATGGTGACTCACACCTGAAATCCCAGGACTCTGGGAGACTGAGGTGTGAGGATCATTTTAGCTGAGGAGCTTGAGACCAGCCTGAGCAAGAGTGAGACCCCGTCTCTACTAAAAATACAAAAATTAACTGGGTGTTGTGGCAGGTGCGTGTAGTCCCAGCTACTCAGGAGGGAGGATTGCTTGAACTCAGAAATTTCAGGTTGTTGTTAGCTAGTGTGGTGTCAGGGCACTCTATCCTGGGAGACAGAGCAAGACTCCATCTTAAAATAAGTAAATGAATGAACAAAATTTAAAAAAATTTAAAAAATAGTGTTGTTTATTCCATTTCCATTAATATGATTAAATCTGTCATGTTGCTGTTTGTTTCATATCTGTCCCATCTAGTCTTTGTTCTCTTCTTTCTTTTTTATCTTCTTTGTGGTTTTTGGCTGGGGCTGGGTTTGAACCTGCCACCTCCGGCATATGGGACCAGCGCCCTAACTCTTTGGGCCACAGGCGCCGCCCTCTTTGATCTTCTTTTGGTTCTTTTCTTAGTGGTTGGTTAATGTTTATGGCCTATAGTTTAAAATTATGTCAGTCTACCTTCAAAGGTTATATCACATTACAACAGCATACATAAGAACATCACAGTAGTGTAACTTTCTCCCCTGTCTTGGTGTAGTTTTTGTCATACATTTACTTTTATAGATGTTATTAAACCTAATGCTACATTATCATTTTTACTTAAACAGTCAATTGGTCTTAAAGAGATTTAAATAACAAAGACATCCTATATATTTGCACATGTAGTTACCATTTTCAGTTTTTTTTTGAGACAGAGTCTTACTACATTGCCCTCCATAGAGTGCTGAGGCATCACAGCTCACAGCAACCTCCAACTCTTGGGCTTAAGCGGTTCTCTTGCCTCAGCTTCCCAAGCAGCTTGGACTACAGGCACCCGCCACAACACCCCACTATTTTTTAGTTATAATTGTCATTGTTATTTGGTAGGTCTGGGCTGGGTTCGAACCCACCAGCTCTGGTGTGTGTGGCTGGCGCTTTAGCCACTGAGCTACAGGCGCCGAGCGCATTTTCAGTGTTCTTTATTCTTTGGTAAGCATTCATATTTCCTTTGCTGTTGTTTCGTTTGCCTGGGGAGTTGAGAAGAATTTCTTATACTGCAAGTCTGCTGAAGATGGACCCTTTTGGTTTTTGTACAACTGAAAATGTTTTCATTTCTTCTACATTTTAATTGATTTTTGTGCTGAGTTTGACTTTTTAGATTGGCAGTTTTAATAATTCTTTTGGTGGTTTGATGTTTCTTTTTACTGATGTTCATATTTTATGGTCTTTATATGCCTGCGAATTTTTCTTTAGTTGGCAGCCATTGTGAATTTTTTGGATGGTGGGTATTTTTACCCGCCTGTAAATAGTCTTGATCTTTTTATTGGGATAAAGTTACGGTTACTTGGAAATGATCTGATTCTTTTAGATCTTGCTTTCAGGGTGTTCTGGGTGGGCAGAGCAGGTTTTAGTCTGCAGCTGATTGTTCCCCACTGCTGTTCCCCACTCTACCCAGTGCTCCTCGACTATGCAATTTCCCAGTCCTGCAAGTGGGTTGGGCACCGTTTCAGGTGGGGGCGTGAGCGGGGTTGCTGTTCCCTTTCAGGCCCTTCTGCTTCCTGCCTTGAGCAGTTTTCTCACGTGACGTGCTGACCAGTCCTCTGCTGAATAGACCTCTGTAGACCTGCGGGGTTCTCTCCAGTGCTGTGTCCTGTGAATGACCTTGGTCTCTCTGGACTCTCAGCAACATCTCTTCACGGCAAGGAGCCCACTGTGCCGCAGGGGAGCTGCCACCTACTTTGTGGCCTGGAAACTCTCCTAGGCAGTAACCAAATTTAACACTCACCCAATTTGTTTCCCATCTCTCAGGAGTTCTTGTCCTTTTATTTCCTGATGTCATGGTATCAAGTACCTTGAAAGTGATTTCGTTTTTGTTTTCAGAATATTATGGGGGTACAAATGCTTTGGCTGCATGAATTGCTTTTGTACAGTGTGAGTCAAAGTTAAAATGTTCCTGTCACCTGGGTAGCATGCATTGTGCCCTTTAGGTGTGACATTAACCCTCCTCTCCTGCCCCCCTCACCTACTTGCTTTCCATTGAGTTTTGCTAACATCTGTGCACGTGGTGTGGATGCATTAGCTCCAGTTTAGTAGTGAGTACACGTGGTGTTTATCCATTTTTGCTATACTTGACTTAGAAAAATAGTCTCTAGTTCCATCCGCGTTGTTACAAAAGGTATTAGTTTAGCATTGTTTTTAACATATACCACGTTGCATTAACCCATTCATATATTGATGGGCACTTGGGTTGATTGCACGTCTTTGTGACTGTGAACTGTGGAGCAGTTAACATATGAGTGCATTTGCCTTTTTGACAAAATGACTGATACCCACTGGTATCACTTTCCATAGAGGTTGTACTGGTTTGCAATCCCACCAACAGCGTATAAAGTTCCTTTCTCTCTGTATCCACTCCAGCATCTGTTATTTGGAGATTTTTAATAAAAGCCATTCTCACTGGAGTTAGGTGATACTTCACTGTGGTTTTGATTTGCGTTTCTCTGATGATTAGACATGCCGAGAATTTGTTCGTATGTTTGTTGGCTGAGTCTGTTTTCTTTTGGAGAGCTTCTGTTCATGTCTTTTACCTGCTGTTTTATGAGGTGGTTTGATTTTTTCCTGGCTGATTCGATCGAGTTCTGTTTAGAACCTGGTTCTCAGCTCTTTATTGGATGTATGGCATACAGATTTTTCACCAATTCTGTAGTTCATCTATCACTATTGATTGTTTCCTTGGCTGTGCAGAAGCTTTTTAATTCAAACAGGTCCCATTTGTTAATTTTTATTTTGTTTTTACCCCATGCATTTTTTTTTGTTGTTTCAGTAAATCCTATCCTTTTATTTGATCTTGGCCAAATGCAACTCAATTCTAATTGACACACACCATGTTTATGTTCTAGGTGAGATGCCTGTTTCTCTTGGCAAATCTAGTCTGTCTTTGCTATTCTGCATTGATATTTTTTTCTTTTTCAGATGTCCTCCTTATTACGAACTCATCACAGATTAACCATATTTTCCTAAGTTATCTAGCATCAACTTTTAATAGTGTCTCCTTCCCTGTGATCCCCTGAAATGATGTGGATAAACAAATTGACCTTAATTTTATGTTGGTTTCTTTAAAAATTAATGGCCCAAAGGAGTAGAGCGCTGGCCAATATAGCAGAGGTAGCAGGTTCAAACCTGGTTCCGGTCAAAAAACAAACAAACAAAAAAACAACTTAACATAAACTAATAAATAAATAAAAATTAAATTTTGATTAAGCTTTAATTTTTTCCCTCCTCTTTCCTACAATATTTGTCCTTTAGTTATGTTATTTAACTCCAGTACTCGTTTACCTACTTGCATGTTTTACGTAAATGTGCCTTAGTATTTACCTATTGGAAGCCCTGCATTTATATTATTCTTCAGTACATTCAGAAACTTTGAAAAGTCTAAAATAATTTTTGAACATTATAAAGAGCATCTTTTAAGTAAAATATTTTTCTCCTTCTGTCACATTCATGGAAGTGCCAAAACTCTTAAACTTCCAATATCTTTATAATATTTGCGCTCATGTTTCACAGTAAATTACTTTTTACTAGTCAGTTTATTAATGCAAATTTATCTACTGCAAATTGAGACTCATTTTTAAAAAATCTGTCCTCAAACTTCTTCTTTTTACCTTATAGTGCAAAACTAAAGATGATTTAGTCATTTGTGATTTTCCAGGGTGTTTTTTTCCTGCAGTGGTGGTAGTGATGGGGTGCGTGTGTATGCGTGTGTGTAGGAAGAGGCCATATGTGCATGAAAAGGGTCTCTATTTTTTTGCCTGTTGGTGATTCTATCACCTTTGACTTTCTGAATTATTTGTATTCCTCATTTTTTTCCTTGATAAATTAAGATGATTAGTGTCTTTGTATTAAATGACAGCTCTTAAATATGGCATAATTAATAATTTTAGAATTTTCATAGGATTTATTCTAACAGATAGCTTCTAGAAAGTAAGCAAATGGTTACTTTCTATGGCAGATGTGTTTATTTCAAGTTAATAACTTAAAAATGGACATTTACTGTATTTTTTCTTTAGATTTGAAAATATAGATATTATACCTGAACCATTTTTCAATTTCATTTGCTTTTATCAGAGTTGAGTTTGAATTTGTTATATGTTCATTTACAATGTAACTAGAGTTCATGGGAAATTTAGAAAATACTTTTCATTCCATATGAATTTTCATTGTAAAGGAGGAGAAATAATTGCCTCTGTAAAGTCACTTCTGTTGTTTTTAACACATAGAAAAATTAATAAAGATGATGAAATTAGTGAATAGATGAGAGTTCTATCGATATAATTGATAAAGAATTTCAGGTAAAAACATCAGAATAGTTACTCAGTTTTGCTCTATTTAATTAACCAAAAGTCCATAATTATTAGAAATTTTTATGTGTAAATTGTGATGCATTTAAAATAATATTTTGAACACTGTAAAGTTCAAAATTAAGCTAATTCTCTTCAATAGGGTATTTATTTTCCTTTAAATGTAAATTCCAATGTAGTAAGACAATCAACCAGAAACATTTTCTTGGGATAAAATATTGCCGTTCAGTTTTGCTGATTCAGAAAGTAGGATTAGAAGTGTAAAATTTTAAATACATTAAAATTTTATCATGACCAATAAGGGTATTAACTGTATCAAGTACAGTAGAGATATTCACCAATTATTTTTATGGCATCTGTTGTGTATTTTTTTAGATCAACTTTTTATCTTGGAATAATTTTGATTTTCAGACTTTATTTATTTATTTAGTTAGAGACAAGAGTCTCACTGTATTCTCCCTGGCTAGCCTGCCGTGGCATCATAGCTCACAGAAACCTCAAACTCCTGGGCTCCGGTGACTTCTTGCCTCAGCCTGCAGAGTAGCTGGGACTACAAGGCGCCCACTACCACACCCACCTAATTTTTCTATATTTAGTACAGATAGGGTCTTGCTCTTGCCTAGGCTGGTCTTGAACTCCTGAGCTCAGGAAATCGTCTATCCTGGCCTCTCAGACTGTTGGGATTACAGTGTGAGCCACTGTGTCCGACCAGACATCATGTTTTAAAGTTCTTTTCAGACACATTCAAAACTGTTAGAGATAAAGCTGAGAATCTGAGTAAGCTCAGCCTATTAACACATTTACACGACAGTTATATATTTTTCTTCAAAGGCTAGTAAATACATCATGATGTTATTTCTTAATCTAATTTTTAATGCATTTCTTTCCAGTAGGAACCTTTTTATTTATAAGCAAATTTTCTAGATATTATTAGAATGTATTTTCCAAATGGTAAGAATTAAATTGAACGGCAAACGAGAGTCCATGTTACCCAACTTAAAGGGGGAAAGGGAGAAGAGGGAGGGGGGAGGGGGGTTGAGGGAGGGGTATTGGTGGAATCATACCTACGGGGCATCTCACAAGGGCAAGGGTGAAACTCAGCAAATGTGAAATGTAAATGTCATGCCACGGTGACTGGGAAAA
>CAUYPK010062176.1:0-12321 GCA_963574355.1 Loris lydekkerianus | reverse complement strand
TTGTTTTTTTCTTATAAGGCATCTTGCCCTAGTTATGTGTGTGGCTTCCTGGGGTCTACATTAAAGCCAAAAATTTTTCCAAAGCCCTTATTATTATTGGTTTCTAATTCCCAGCTTCCCCCCCCCCCCCCCCCCCGGCTTTCTGTGTGTCTATTGTTTGCTGACTGTTTTTGCCCCAGGTGACACATGTTCATTCCTTTGGCTTTCAATGTTTTAAAAGAAACTTATGAGTGTATAATGTTTTAGAGAGAATTCCAAGTTAAGTGAAACAGACAGAACACTTGCATCAGTCTTTCAGGGAACCCACAGAAAAAAATAATTCCTGGGAACAAGGTCCTCAAGACTCTTTCTGAGGCCTTGCCCTTGTATTAGCAATGTCAGATGCTGTCTTCTAAACCTCTACTTTTCTGGGGATGGGGCAGGGCAAAGCTAAATAAACTGCCACAAAATTCATCAATTCTGTTTCAATGGCCTTTTTCTTTGGTTGTCACAAAGTTTGGACTGTCTCTCAGAGTTCCAATAAAGTTGATTCTGAAAATTTTTTACCAGGTTTTTTGGTGTTTTTTGAAGGAGACACGGCCCTGGAGGTTCATACTCTACCATTTGGATTGATGTCTGTATGTTTTAAAAGTTTGTTTTTTAGAGATTGTGTCTCACTATGTTCCCTAGGCTAGTCTTGAACTCCTGGGCACAAGTCATAGTCCTGCCTAAGCTTCCCAAGTAATGAAATTCATTTTTAATAGAAGAGTTTCAGAAGTATTCTTTTCCTTTTACAATACCAAAATGCAATGCATAGTGTATAGATATTAAAATTTAAATTACAGACCAACTTTATTAATAATTATGACAATGTTTTTGTGTTTCAATGAAAACTATGTATCATTTGTAGCATACCTTTCAGATTGTCAGATTCTAGTCTGGTTCATTATTTTTGAGCTATTTTTATCTCTCTCGCTCTATCTTCTTTATTTATTTATTTTTTTGATACAGAGTCTTAAGCTGTCACCTGAGTAGAGTGCTGTGGCATCACAGTGCACAGCAACTTCAAACTCTTGGGCTTAAGTGATTCTCTTGCCTCAGCCTCCCAAGTAGCTGGGACTACAGGTGCCCACCACAATGTCCAGCTATTTTTTTGTTGCAGTTGTCATTTTTTTTTTTTTTAATGTGGCCCAGGTGGCCTTGGTGTATGTGGCCAGTGCCCTACCCACTGAGCAATGGGCACCACCCTATTTTGATCTCTTTTTAGGTTTAGGTAACCGATAAACATATCAATGCTGCCTAGTTCCATAATGGTAATGATTTTAACTTCCTCTCCCATGTGAAAAAAATAATTTTGTATATGTTTGTAATTCTTCTCACTATTCTGTTACTCCATCAAGCTGTGTTTCTGTTTTAACTTTTTGTTAAAAGTTTTTATAGATTTATTTTTAATTTATCTGTAATTATTATGAGTACATAGTAGTTGTATATTTGGGGTGTGTGTGATGTTTTGGTACAGGCATACAATGTGAATAATAAAGTCAGTATAATTGGGGTATCCATCACCTCAAGCATTTATCATTTCTTTGTGCTAAGAACATTCAAGTTCTACTCTATTTGTTACTTTAAAGTATACATATGTGCTGATCTCCGTAGATGTATTAATTTACATTCCCACCAACAGTGTACTATGCATAAGTCTTCACAATCTATGCCATTGTTTTTGACTTTTTAAAATGGTCTTCTAATTGTAGTAAAATGGTATTTTATTGTAGTTTCAATTTGCATTTCCCTGATGAGTTGGGATGTTCAACATTTTTTCATTTGTTGGTCATTTGCATATCCCTTTATTTTTTATTTATTTATTTTTATTAAATCATAGCTGTGTACATTAATGCAATCATGGGGCACCAGACACTGGTTTTATAGAACATTTGACACAATTTCATCACACTGGTTAACGTAGCCTTCTTGGCATTTTCTTTGTTATTGTGTTAAGACATTTATATTCTACATTTACAAAGTTTCACATGTATCCTTGTAAGATGCACTGCAGGTGTAATCCCACCAATTACCCTCCCTCCGCCCATTTGTCCCCTTCCCTCCCTTTCCTATCCCTTCCCCCATATTCTTAGGTTATAACTGGGTTATAGCTTTCATGTAATAGCCATAAATTAGTTTCATAGTAGGGCTGAGTACACTGGATACTTTTTCTTCCATTCTTGAGATACTTTACTAAGAAGAACTTTTAAATACTAGTTAACCCTGGGAGGAAAGAAATGGGTCTGAATTTTAGCTATATGAAAAGAATTTTATTTGAGAGAGTGAGAGAGAGAATCTGAAGAAAATATGGCTACATATATATATATATATTTTTTTTTTTTTTTGAGATAGAATCTTACTTTGTTGCCCTCAGTAGAGTCCTGTGGCATCATAACTCACAGCAACCTCAAACTCTTGCGCTCAAGTGATTATTTTGCCTCATCCTCCCAAGTTGCTGTGACTACAGTCGCCTGCCACAATGCCCAGCTATTTTTTATATATGGGGTCTCACTCTTGCTCAGGCTAGTCTCCAACCTGTGAACTCAGGCAATTCATCTGCCTTGGCCTCCTGAAGTGCTAGGATTACAGGAATGAGTCACCTTGCCTGGCCTAAAAATGGCAACATTTTAATATCCATCATATCTTATATAAATTTGTTAAATCTTAAAACATACCAGGGACATCATTTTCTGTACTTTTTCAAATGTTGCAGTATTTTATAATTAAACATTAGAATCAAATTGTATCTCATAAATATATACAGTTATAACTTGACAATTTACAATTTAAAAAATTTTCACAAGATGCTTTTAGCTGAAGATGGGATAATCTTGGCAGAGGTCACAAGATGGTCGTAGTTGATGAATCCGAGCAGAAGACATGAGATTGTTTTAGCACAAAATAGGGTTTGGGGATTAACCAGAACCTTAAAAGGTCTGTGCTTCTGTTCAGAAGGAGGACACTGGTATTTTTTGAAACAGGAGTCTGCTTGCTTCCCCATTTGCCAGCAAATTAATAAACTTCTCTTTCCTTTTGCACAATAAATAAATGAATAAAAATTTACCACAGCCTTCTAAGGAAGATAGACCTTTTAAAGTGGATTGTCCTTTTGATATTGCAAAGGTCTCCCTGACCTGGAGGTGTTGAAGAGGAGAGATGGAGGAGGGGAGAGGGGACAGAGAGAAGGGGTGAGGTTACAGAGTTGACAGAAATCTCCAGGTATGGGCTGATGGTTTCACAAGAAGGTTTATCTGTGTGTAATTGGAAGTTGTGTGAGTTGCTCTAATAGAAACCTCTCCACGTACTCACATGATCCTGCTGAGAGTTGTTTATTAAACTGGGGAAGGTGCCGAGCTCTTATCTGGGTGATTCTGGCATAGAATGAAATAGCACGGCAGGCCCGGGATGGATAAACTGTACAGTTAGCTCGGAGGAAGCAGGAGCTGGGAGCCGGAGTTGACTAAATTGATCTACGTGTTAAGGAATTCACAGCAGACTTGAGGAGGGCTTGGGACTGCCCAGGGAAGGCATAAGAGAGAGTGGGGATGGAGGTGATCTTCCCTAACAGCTGAAGAGCAGAGGGAGCTCTTGAGGGTGGACTCCTGGTGAAATTATTTTTCACACTAGGGAGGCGGGACTTAGCAAGGCCTCCAGTGATAACCATTATGAGCGAGACTCTAATGGAAAAGGAAAAGGAGGTAGAGGAGGGGGAAAGGTGAGGGGAGAGAAGATGTGAGCGAAACACAAATAAGGGAGTAAAAGTAGAAGAAAGCACCTGAGAGGAGCTTGCCGAGATGCACGTGGAGCTTCCTGAGTGAGGAGCAGCCACCCAGCTGGACCTCGTTGGCTGAGAGCACCCCCAGGTGCTCCTGGAACCTGTGGACAACAGAGGGCTCCCCCTCCCTGACCTAGCCGTGAGTTTTTTTAAAATTTTGGATTAATATAAGGGTGCATAGGATTATGTTCCATTGTTTGTGTTTGGTAGGTAACATCCGAGTTGTAGGCGAGTCCTTCACCCAGGAGGTGTGCCATATGCCTCTGCATTGTGCCTGTTAGGTGGGAGCTTGCCACACCCTCTCTCCTCCTTCTTGCTCCCCCCTTCTTGAATTTAATTGTGTTTTTCTCTCCTGTGGGCCTATGGTTGTTCCTCTACTAGTTTCAAATTCCTATTGAGTACACCGGATGCTTGCTTTTCCGTACTTGTGATACTTTCCTAAGGAGAATATTCTTCAACTTCATGCAGGTAAATACAAAGGATGTAAAGTCTCCATCTTTTTTTATGGCTGAAAAGTATTCCATGATTTATATATATCAAAGTTTATTTATCTGTTCATGGGTTGATGGGCACTTGGCTTGTTTCCACATCTTTGTGATTGTGAATTAAGCTGCTAGAAACAGTGCGTGCAAATGTCCGTATGGTAAAAGGATTTTTTTTTTCCTTTTAGAGTAGATATCTCTAATGGGATTACAGGACCCTATAGAAGGTCTACTTTTACCTCCTTGAGGAGTCTCCATACTTCTTTCCAAAAGAGTTGTACCACCAACAGTGTATAACTCTCTTCTCTCGACACCCATGCTAGTGTTTGTAGCTTTGGGACTTTGTGACATGGGCTGTGCTCACTGGGGGTAAGTGGTAATCTTGGAGTGGTTTTGATTTGCATTTCTCTGATGACTAGGGACGTTGAACCATTTTTCATGTGTTTGTTGGCCATTCACCTGTCTTCTTGGGAGGAAGTTCTGTTCATGTCTCTTATCCACTGATGAATTGGGTTGTTTGCTCTTTTCTTGAGTTCTTTGTAGTTTCTGGTTATATTAGCCCTTTGTCATATTTTTAACATGTGAATATTGAGTTTTGAAGGACATGACACTGAAGTGTGGCAGCTGGCCTTGTTCATGGGGCTTGCTTCATCTTGTCTTCTGAACCGTGGGCCACCAGGAATCTCACAAGGAGTCTTACTTGCAAACACAGTGAGTACTTTCACCAAGTCAGTGATTGATGACTACAAAATGGACCAAGGTTCATGGTCCCTTTAACAACACAGGGAAGAAGGTAATAACCCAGAAAAGGCAAAGGGAGGGGACTGATATTTTGCCATCTGCTGCAGCCACCGACCAAACTTCTCTAGGCCTGGTATCATGCAGCCCCTTAGTTCCTAAATGGCGGAGAAATTGAGGCAGTGGTAGATGGGGCCTGGGATCAGATGAGGGGGGAAGTGTTGAGAAAGGGGAGGAAGCAAGGGCCTGGAAGACTTCAAGGGAGGAGAGGCAAACAGGTTTCTTGGAAATGAAACTGCTTCCCCTAAAGAACAGACTGATGTGATAAGAGCAAAGTAATCAAAAACAGACAGCTCACATTTCCTGGGGAGCAGAGAGCCAAACAGCAACTGGGGCTTGGCTGTTCCCAGATCATTGCATTAGCCGGAGTCCTTCCCCAGGCTCAGGGTGGGGAATGGGGTGAGGGAATCTGTCTTCAAAGGCACCCCACTGACTCCATGGCAAAGAGCTCAAATCCTTGGAAGCAGCAAGCTGTCCTCCCTCCATTTCCCAACCAGTATTGCTCTAACCAGTGTTACAGATACGGGGTAAATAATCCTTGCTCAGTCCACTGGGGCTTTCTTCCAATTCTCCCCATCCCCATAGTCTGTACCCCCACATCTGCTTCTCTAAATCACCCAGCTCAGAAAGAACTGTCCACACACTTGACACTCATTCCCTTGACATGTGGAGGGTTATCTAATTTTAAGAGACAAAAGGTAAGTGGAATCTCTAATTTCACACAGCTCATCCTGAGAGGGCTTCCTGTGATAGCCCTTGTTCAAAGGACTCAGTAGTGAGATCTGATATTGGATCAAACGGATTACCGCTCCCACTCCCCCCTAAGCCTACGTTTTGGCCGTCAGCCGCCTAAGCAGCATCCCCGGAGCTTTCTGCAGCTTGTACCAAAACACAGTCTGACTTCTTGCACCAGCAAATGACTGCAGTTTCTGAAACTTGGCAGGAACAGTCCATTTTGTAGCCAGCTGGAAAGGGGAAGGGGCCTGTCTCTAAGAAGGAAGTGAGACTTTGACTTCAAGCTGAGAGATCCCTGGACTTGGAAGGATAAATAGGCTCAGTGTTCACCCAGAGTCCTCTCTAACTCACAAGAACAGCAGCAAGGGCAATTCCAAAGCAGAGATAGGTCTGCAAAGGCAAAGGGAAACATCTGATGCGTCAACAAACGTCTTGGGGAGATTAAAAGAGTAAGACGGGGGCAGTTGTGTAACTCTCCCATGTTTGCTGGAGACTAAGTCTGGGCACTGGGCTTCTAGGCTTTCTGCTCCTTGATCCAACTCGGTGGAATACTATCTCTCCTTTTCTTTTAATTGTCATGGAGGCTGCCCAGCACATTGATTGAATTCAGATTGTGTGTGAGCACTCTAAGATGAGCTAAGTGGTGACAGTTGAGAGAATTGAAGGCCTGTGGTCTAACAAGAGTAGAAGGGCACATGGACTGATTTACAGATGGCTCAGCTCAGACTCCACAAAGGTGTTTGGTTATGACTACTATTACTGCTCATCAATAGTGAAGCATGGGATACAAATTAATCTCTGTATCTGACACTTAAAGGAAATTTTATACAAGATTCTTATCCACTAAAATTGTTCTATTAGGTCAGGGGGTTCGACTTGTTTTATTCCTGCTGCATCCCAAATACCTAGAATTCTGCCGAGATCTACTGAACATATTAGGCACTCAATAAAATTAATTTGAATGAATGCATCTCTTCCAGCATCAAATCTTTTTTTTTTTTTATATTAAATACCTGTTAGGAATAGTTACTGAATTTCTTATAATTTTTATTGCTACTCCAAAGAGACAAGACTAAAGTTACATTTTGTTCTGACCCAATTACACTGCATGTATTCTATCAAGAGGGTAGCTGTCATTAGATGTTATTGACATGTGTCTTTTTGTTCCTGTTTGCACCTCTGCTAAATGGCCTCAGACCATTTGAGTTCTTCAGTTGTATTTGCATTGTCTTCCTATATCCACCTTCAAGGGTAAATTGTAGTTTTACCATGTTATTATTCTTTGGGCATCTGCCTATAATCTCCTGAGTTTGCTGCTTTGAATCTGTGACCTGGCATGGACTCACATGATAGGATAAATGCCCTGGCCTCGGAGATCTGGGTTTGATGTCACCTGCTAACTTTATGAATAACTGGACATATACAAAGTCCTCTGGGACTCAGGTCCTCATCTTTAAAATAGAAATAAAAATGCCTTCCTAGTCACTGTGAGAGCTCTATAAAATAACTTATGTCTAACTCATGTTAAGAAATTCACCAGCCCATGAAAACAAAATATAATTTGAATGACCTGATTTCTCACATGTCCTACCCCAGAACTCAGCACCTCTTAGTTAATTCTCATTAGTTATGTCTTGGAGATCCTAAGGGGTATCCCACGTGCACTGTTTTCTTCTGCTCCCTCCCTTGCCTGCTGTGTGTGCTGCCTCCAGACTACCTGCATCCTGTGTGTGTTGGAGTGCTGCTTGGTGCTGTGCAGAAGAAAGGGCTCCCTCCTAGCTGGGCAGCACGGCAACACCTAGGGCACAAGGCAGCCTTCTCTGTGCGCAGAGTCTCACAAAGTCTTCCCAGAATCCTTCAGTCACTTCTGTGCATCATTCCTTGCCTAGACCCTCACTATCCTTTATGAAAGAACAAGCAACTCCATCAGTTTTTAGGCTTTACTTTCCTAATCCTGTAACATACTCCAAACTCCAGGGAGCTATGTGGGAATAGATACCATCCTAGCTACTCCACACACATCTGCTCTCTCCTGGACCCTCCTGCCTGGAATCAGAATTCTTTTTCTTATCTGAGTTATAAAACCCAAACTATGACAACACCTGGGGTGGAAAGAAAATACTGTAGATGAGACTGAAAAGGCCACTTCTGGTACAAAAGACATAACTGAGAAGAAGAATCCCAAAGAGGGACAAAGGATGACAGTGGAAATGGCTCACAGGGTAACTAGTCAGACTACAGGCCAGGGGACCATTGCTATGGCTTGGAGGTTTGTGTTTCCCCCAAATTCTTATGATGAAATCTTCCCCCCTAAGGTGATGATACCAGAAAGTAGGGTTTTAAGAGGTGTTTAGGCCATGGGGGTAGAGCCCTCACAAATGGGATTAGTGCCCTTATAAAAGAGACCAAAGAAAGACCCCTTGCTTTTCCCACCATCTGTGATTAGAGTGAGAAGGCAGCTGTCTGTGAGGAAGAAAGTCCTTACCAGACCTCCAGTTGGCTGGTGACTTGATCTTGGACTTCCCAGCCTCCAGAATCATCAAAAATAAATTTCTGTTGTTCATAAGCTACCCAGTCTGTGTCTGTGACATTCTATTATAACAGCCTTAATGGAGCGAGACAATTATCACCCCAAGTTTCACTCTAGGTCATGACTGCAGTATCCAACATGCACAGCCAGACTCCAGTGTTTTTCCACATATAACATTGCAAAAGAATATTATAGAGCAATTAATTATGCATTTAAGATGAGACTGTGTAAATCCATTCATTGAACTCTTTCTTGGGCCAGGCATTCCTCCCTGCTGCAGTAAGTACCCATTGTTCCTTCCCTAACAGTGGTTTTAGTCTGGTGGAAGTGAGAGGGGTTAATTAATCAAATAGATAAATGTATATTGCAAACCATGATATAGTGATGATGATGGTAGTGAACATTTACAGAACACATAACTGCATGCTGGGGATTATGCTAGGCATCTTTCTCATATTATTTAATCTTCTTAAAATACATTGAAGTAGGTACTATCATTCTTCTTTTACAGATGATAAAACTGAGGTTTTCAAGGAGGTTATACAATTTGCCTATGTTCACACATCCATTAAGTAGAAACTCTAGGATGCCAACTAGGCAGTCTAACAGTTTCAACTATATGCAATATTGCAATTCAGTCTATGAGAGAAATAATAGTAATTTATCAGATTTATAGTTTGAGAGAGCAGTAGGCCCTGACACTGTGTGTAATGTGGATGGGGTCAAAGACGGTTTTTCCCAGGAAATAATATTCAGCTGAGAAATGAAGGAGAAAAACGAGTTAACTAGGCAATGGGGTGGGAGCTGGAAGAGTTTCTATGCAAAGGCAATTGTGTGCAGAGTGGGCCCGAGTTGGAAAGCAGCATTTTGTTCTCAAAGACATGAAAGTTCATTATTATGGGCTGTTGTTAATTTCACGGTTGTGTGGTTGGAAGTGATGATATCTGTGTGTGTTTCACAGAGAGAAACTAACTCATGTGGGTCAGTGTTCTTGCTGTACTGGGGGGACCCATCACCACAGCAGGGGAATTATATTTTCTATTAAGTTTCTTTCTTTTTGAGCTCCAGATCACTAGCATATCATCATTTCCTCATGCCCCTTCTTAAAAATCTGTCTGCATTCTTATTAGTCTTCGGATAAAGATAAAAACTCCTTGAAATCCCTCCAAGCACTGTAGGGGTTGCAGTGTCTTGCTGTCTGGATGCTCTTTCACCCTGTTCCCTCCTGCTCTCTGGACTCCCAGTGCAAAGAAAACACTGAAGTTTTCTTTCTGTCCTTCATGATCCTTCCAACTTCTTTTCCCAAACAACCGAGTTTTTCCTCTCTGCTTGACGATGTGTTCAAAATTATTTTCTAGCACTTGCTATATGTTGGCACTGTCCTAAGCACCAGAGTTACAACTAAAATGCAAAGCATGTCTGTAGGTGTTGGGGCTGAGGAAAGCAGACAAAAAAATAAATAAATAAATAAAATAAAAGTGGAAGTAAACAAGAAGAAACACCAGCTTGTGGTAACTGCCATGCAGAGAATTAAAGTCAAGGGATCTAATGGAGAGACCCTGGGTGTGAGTGAGACGTGGTGGTCAGTGAAGACCTTCCCAAAGGTGTGGTGCTTAAGCAGAATCATGGATGATGAAAGGGGCCAGACAACAAGAGTAATAGGGAAGAGTTTTCCAGGCAGAGGGAACCATAGGCTCAGAGGCTATATGTTGAAAATAAATGTGGAATATTTGAAGAAGTGACAGCTGGATTGTGCAACTGGAGTAGAGTTAGGGATAGGGCTGAGGGTGGGATAGTAACAGAGGCAGTCAGAAAGTGCTTATGTGTGGTCTCCTAGGCCTATGTCAGCGAGCTGGAGGGGTTTGGATTTTATCTTACTTGCTGTTGTAGGACTTTTTAGAAGATTGATGTGATGTGATTTACCTTTTGGATAGGTCACTATGACTGCTGAGTGGAGAATGAGCTGTAAGGGGCCAAGAGTGAAACACTTCATGATAGGGAGAGAGTGCTGATGTCTTGGTCCTGGGTTGTGATGAGAAAGTGGTAAAAAGTAGTGGATTTGGCTTACTGTGAGGACAGGACTGGCAGTATCAACCGGATCAGCTGCTTTGGGGAACAGGGAGTGAGGGAAAGGGGATTATCAGGGGAGATTTTGAAGTTTAGGTCTTATCAGTTGGGTGGATGGTGCTACCACTTATAAAATGGAAAGGCTGAAGTGGGAGAAGATGTCAGACAGGGGAAGACTGAGACATTTCCTTTGGATGCATCAATATGAGATGCCTGTATGCCCTCCAAGAGGGCTCTCAGGTCTGTGTTTTTGAGGGGGAGGAAGGGCTGGGTATTTACATCTGGAAGAAAGAAACATGAGTGTGGTATTCAAACCTGTGGGGAGATGTGAGAAGAGGGAGGAGAAGGGTGCCCGCCTGTCTGCTGCTCATGAGGAGAAGGGCACCCACCTGCCTGCTGCTCGCGTTCATGTTTACCCGGTGCCTCCTTCCTCACTGGCGCCTGCCCCACAGCCAGATTGGATCAATCCCTGCTGTAAGCACTCACAGCCCTCATGATGTCTCCTGAATTGCTCTCAACACAGCTGAAATCAGAATTCCTTTGTGAAATTGATAATGCGATAATTGTGTGACTGGGCTATAGATCCTTGAGGGTACAGGCTGTTTCTGTTTTTGCTTATCATATGAAGAAAGATCACCCAAAATTTGGAAATAAGACAAAAAGGATGACTGTGTTCTTTCCATGTTATAGAGCGTTGGGTAATAAGTCTGTACATGGGTCAACTGGTTTTCATTTTGTGTACTATTTACCTTGACTAGGGCCCAGACTTTGTTAAGTGAGGCCTGAATTTGTAGAAAACTCATACTTTGTAAGTGACTTTTGTCCAATAGAGAGAATTGACTGGTTTTATATCTAATTTAGAAGTCTTATTCCACCATTCTGTTTGTTAAACTGACTCTCTCCCCCTGTTGTCTCTCTCTGTCTAAATACACATGCACATATATACATACATACACATATAGATATAGAGGGCGGCCATAAAATTCATGTGTAATTTAAAGTAGTGTGGGATTTAAAACTACACACGATCTTTATGGCTACCCTATACATATTCAAAAAATTTTATCTTGTGTCTTTTTTAAACAAGCGTTATCATCTTTTTAAAATTTTATTGTTAAATCATAGCTGTGGACATTAGTGCAATGAAGGGGTACAATGTGCTGCTTTCATATACAATCTGAAATATTCTCATCAAACTGTTCAATGTAGCCTTCATGGCATTTTCTTAGTTACTGTATGTAGGCAATTGTTTTCTACATTTAGTAAGTTTCGCCTGTACCCATTCTAAGATGCACCATAGGTGTGGCCTCACCCATTACCCTCCCTCGGCCTTAACTTCACCCCTCCCTTCCCCTTTCTTGGCCCTTTCCCCATATTCTTGTGCTATAGTTGGATTATAGCCTTCATGTGAAAGCTATAATTTAGCTTCACAGTAGGGCTGAGTACATTGGATACTTTTTCTTCCATTCCTGAGATAGTTTGCTAAGAAGAATATGTTCCAGCTCCATCCATGTAAACATGAAAGAGGTAAAGTCTCCATCTTTCTTTAAGGCTGCATAATATTCAATGGTATACATGTTCCACAATTTGCTAGTCCATTCATGGGTCGATGGGCACTTGGGCTTCTTCCATGACTTAGCAATTATGAATTGGGCTGCAATAAACATTCTGGTACAGATGTCTCTGTTATATTGTGATTTTTTGGTCTTCTGGGTACAAACCTAGTAAAGGAATTATAGGATCGAATGGCAGGTCTATTTTTAGGTCTCTAAGTATTCTCCAAATATCCTTCCAGAAGGAATGTGTTAGTGTGCGTTCCCACCAGCAGTGTAGAAGTGTGCCCTTTTCTCCACATCCATGCCAACATCTCTGGTTTTGGGATTTTGTTATGTGGGCTACTCTTACTGGGGTTA
>CAUYPK010062174.1:0-21363 GCA_963574355.1 Loris lydekkerianus | reverse complement strand
GAAAATATTTGCAGGTTATACCTCTGATAAAGGTTTAATAACAAGAATCCACAGAGAACGCAAACATTTTAGCAAGAAAAGAACAAGTGATCCCATCTCAGGGTGGGCAAAGGACTTGAAGAGAAACTTCTCTAAAGAAGAGAGACGCATGATCTACAAACACATGAAAAAAAGCTCATCATTCTTAATCATCAGAGAAATGAAAATCAAAACTTTGAGATATCATCTAACTCCAGAAAGAGTAGCCCATATAACAAAATCCCAAAACCAGAGATGTTGGCGTGGATGTGGAGAAAAGGGCACACTTCTACACTGCTTGTGGGAATGCACACTAATACATTCCTTTTGGAAGGATATTTGGAGAACACTTAGAGATCTAAAAATAGATGTGCCATTCGATCCTATAATTCCTAGGTTTATACTCAGAAGACCAAAAATCACAATATAATAAAGACATCTGTACCATAATGTTTATTACAGCCCAATTCATAATTGCTAAGTCATGGAAGAAGCCCAAGTGCCCATCGACCCACAAATGGACTAGCAAATTGTAGTACATGTATACCATGAAATATTATGCAGCCTTAAAGAAAGATGGAGACTTTACCTCTTTCATGTTTACATGGATGGAGCTGGAACATATTCTTCTTAGCAAAGTATCTCAAGAATGAAAGAAAAAGCATCCAATGTACTCAGCCCTACTATGAAGCTATCACCCAACCTTTCCTATGAAGGCTATAACCCAACTATAGTGCAAGAATATGGAGGAAGGGCCAAGGGAGGGGAAGGGAGGGGGAAGGTTAGGGTGAGGGAAGGGTAATGGGTGGGACCACACCTACAGTGCATCTTAGAATGGGTACAGGCGAAACCTACTAAATGCAGAATACAAATGTCTACATACAATAACTAAGAAAATGCTATGAAGGCTATGTTGAACAGTTTGATGAGAATATTTCAGATTGTATATGAAACCAGAACATCGTACCCCTTGATTGCACAAATGTACACAGCTGTGATTTAACAATAATAATAAAACAAACAAACAAACAAAAAAAAACATAACATTCA
Organism: Loris lydekkerianus; assembly: GCA_963574355.1. Classification (NCBI taxonomy): domain Eukaryota; kingdom Metazoa; phylum Chordata; class Mammalia; order Primates; family Lorisidae; genus Loris; species Loris lydekkerianus. The sequence goes on along the minus strand of CAUYPK010062174.1, from coordinate 20,295 downwards.
CATATACCTACTACATACTATCATTCCACCTCAGTCTTTTGGAATCTAAATCTTTGCTCCAGAGAATAATTTGTGCATGCATGATTGCTAGTCATTAAGTTCTAAATAGCACTTACATATTAACATTAATGACATTCTATTTTAAATTATTATTCATGTTTCATTTATTTATAATTACAGTGCTATATTGAATATTTTGAAAAATATACATAGGAAATGACATTGTACATATACTTCAATTCAAGACATTAAAGGGAGTATTATAAAATATTCTTTAGAAGGAGGAACTTTAAATTTTATAAGGTTTATAACCACTACACTACACGATGTCTGAGTTTTGGGCAAGGCTAATTTTTTCCTCATGCATAAAAATTACTCCAGTGCTATTTGTTGAGAATCAGTCCCTCTATCCAATTGCTTTGGTCCTTCATTCAAGAACATTTGAGGCCAAGACGTAGAAAACAAAAATTATAAGGCAACATCTTTATCCTTTACCATGGTCAATTTCTGTTGTTAAGTAAACTCACACTTATAATAAAAGTGACTATCTCTTTTTATGTTTAAATCTGTAACATCCAGAACAGTTTTTGGTACATAGTAGACACTCAATACATGTTTGTTAATTTGGCTTAATTGGATTAATTATCTGATGCCTATTGACTTGCTAAATTTATGAAAATGTCATACAAATTTACAGTTGGGGATTGTTTAAAGACAGAGTTATAATTATAGCACTATTATAAATTACATTTAAGACTCCCAGCTCTTCTACTTACAGGTCAAAATAAAAAAGCCTCTGATTGACCTTGATGGGTTATTTTTATTATCCTAAATCAATCACCATGACCAGAAAATTGAGTACTAACTTCCAAGGAATGTGGGTCAGGACTGAGAGGTAGTCCGATAATTGGAAGACTATTCAAAAATCATATGATTAGAATACAGGAGCAGCAGTAACCCACAGAGGATTGGAACGGGTTGTCTGATGGGGAGCTATTGTTTCAAAACCCAGCTTCCCTCAGTCTTGATAAGTTACGGAGCTGCATGGCCATGAAACAAAGAGATTGGTGCTGGAAACCACAAAGCAAAACAGAGAGTCAGAGAGTCCTTTGACTCAGTTGTGCCTACCATTTGTTTTACTCCACAATTTCTGGTTATATGAAGCAATAAACTTATGTCCTGCTTAATTTGTTTAGTTTGGGTGTTATTCCTTTAGGCTAAAAGTACCCTATTTGCTATTGATAAGTAACTCCCAATATATCAAAAATATCAGTATTATAAAATTAATAAAAGTAACTAATCACAGAATCAACACATTAAACTGCAAAACTTTTTACCTTCTAGTGATTAATTTTAATTGTTTGATATTTGGCCAAACATAGAAAAAAGGAATTCATACTGAAGGATATGAATATATCCAAATTCACCCTGAAGTGATTATGACTCTCTTCAATAAGAGTGGCTTGTTAATTTTCTTACAAGATGCATGAAGAACTTTACAGAATAAAGGTCATAATGGAAAAAAATACATTTGAACAGTTCTCGGGTGATGGCAATGAAGTTTATTCAATGCTGAGATACGCTATCAGTGTGTGAAATGACTAAATTAGTGGGGATTATTCTCTTGATTATTGTCACAATGTCACATGTATTTTTTTCCAAACAACTTACGAGCAAGTCGAATGAGTGTTCAATCACTGAGGTCAGACATGCAACAGCCTCTAACAAGATGTCTAAATCTATCACCTCCCACATATTCCTTATCGTTTTTAAATTAAATGAATCACAAAATCCACAGCCAAACATTATATAAAAATTATGTCAATTTCCCCCCAAGTTAATTTTTCCTCAAGCCCTTAACCTTCCATTGTAAACACTAAGATATTTGAAAAGATTTTGAAGACAAGTATTTTTTTTTCTCTACGACATCATTCCGGAAACATTTAGATAGAGTTTCTTGTTTGTTTGTTTCTTATAAATATGAGTCACGTAATTGATGATAAAACAAAGTAGCTGTAATTACGAGATCGGAAAAGCAAATTTTACCTGTTGTGTAGTCAGCCTAACAACAACAATTTTCATCAAGTTATCTAAATTAATTGAATACATCATCAAGGTCAATCACCTAAATGACTGACTACATTTTTATTGTTTTGACTAATTTGACTGTAGATGTTTTTGAAATATAGAAAAGCTAATATTAATTAATTGATATTTCTGGTCCTCATTTACAAGTCTGTTTTATCACAGAAATGTTTAAATCAGTGAAAGACTGACCATCTTTCTCTATACCCCAGAACATTTAATTCATTTGAGTGATTTTTGACTGTCTTAGGATCACAATAGCCAGCTAAGTCTGGAAGTTTCCATGGTGACTAAATATCTGTTCTTTCTCTGATTAAACCTGCAGTGTTAAAAAATATATATATTTCTACTGAATATTCATTATACACACTAAAGTTAGAATGTTATTATAATTATTATAACACACTGGGTGAGCAATTTGAGTATTTCAATGAATCCTAATCTCATAGTTCCTGTGCCTTTTATGTATAATTTGATACAGCCCCCCACATGGTCAACGAATTTTTAAGAGGGCTACCAAGAAGATACGTGAAGAAAGGATAGTATCTTCAATACATGGTACTGGTAGTATTGAATGCCCACGTAGAAAAGAAAGAAAGTGGATTCTATCATAGATCATACAAAAAATCCACTCAAAATAGATTAGAGACATACACATAAGACCAGATGCCATAGAACTCTAGACGAAAACAAATCAAACAGAAGCTGAAGTGGAAGCATCACACTCATAATGCTATAACTTTAGGAGACTGAAGTGGAAGATTTTCAGGCCAGAATTTTAAGACCAGCCTATGCAACACAGTGAGAGCTCATCTGTCAAAAAAAAAAAAAAAAAAAAAGAAAAAAATGAGCCGGGAGTATTAGTGACACATGCCTGTGGTCCCAGCTATTTAGGAGGCACAGGCAAGAAGACTCCTTGCGACTAGAAGTTTAAGGGTGCAGTGAGTTAAGATGATGCCCACTGCACTCTGGTCTGGGCAATGGGATGAGATTCCATGCTCAAAAAACAAAAAAATAAATAAAAAATAAGAGAAAAGCTCTCTGATATTGGTCTTGACAGATTTTCTGGTATTATGCCCAAAACTCAGGCAATAGAAACAAAAATAAACAAGGAGGGTTACATTGAACTAAAAAGCATCCCCAGGAAAGGCAACAGTCACCACAATGCAAAGGCACTCTGCAAATGGGGAGAGCATATTTGCAAACCATATATGTGCTACAGGACTCAGGCAACATTGGACAAAAGGCCTGAATAGGCATTTTTCCAATGAAGACATAAACATCTGCTCAACATCAGGGAAATGCAAATCAAAACTACAGAAAGAGGTCACCTTACATCTGTTAGAATGGCCATAATAAAAACAAAACAACAAAACAAAACAAAATATAACAAGGGCTGCCAAAATTGTGGAGCAAAGGAAACTTCTGTGTACTATTGCTGGAAATATAAACTGGCACAGCCATTATGAAAAAAAGTATAGTAACCCTTGAAAAATTAAGCTACCATATGAGCCAATAATCTCACTGCTGGACTTTTATCCAAGGGAAATAAAATCAGCATCTTATAGTGGTATCTGCACTTTGCATGTTCACTGAAGCATTATTAACAGGAGATAAGACATGGAATAACCCAAGTGTCAACTGATGAATGATGTATAAAACACTTGTGATATCACGTGTGTGTGTGTGTGTGTGTGTGTGTGTGTGTGTGTGTGTATGTCATGTTTGAACACTTTCTGTAATTGCAGAAGTCAAACATTACACAAGTATTACAACTTTAGTAGTATTTTTCCTTTCTTAAAAAGCATGTACCTTTTTTTCATCTTCTGTACACATGTATGTAAATAGTAGATATTTTAATTAAGTGTAAAGCATTAAAAATATGTAATAAAGGAAATAAGGAGGAAGAAAAGCCTTTCTTAGACTTTCAGTGTCTTCTTTACAACTGTCTGATCCACTGGGGCATAAACATAGACTGTTTTTTCCAGAGGCATCAGTTATATCCTTAAATAGGCTGTTTGCCAAGTTCGTTTGTTTTACTTCCACAAACTGAGGTTGGGATTTATCAACAATATATTATATAGATTTACTAAAACGGTATTTCAAGCAGGCAACCCTAGAGGTCACTCAATTTAACTGTCTCCCAAAGTTATAATAATTGATTATAGTAGACGTCAAATAGCTAGCCTATGAAACTCATGGCCATGGCTGAACTCCATTAAACATATTCACAATGTCAGAGTCCATTGCTTCTGGCGGTGCCATTCCTGTTATCATGTTGATCAAAAGGTAATGGGAAGTGACAAGTAATATCACAAACACTTCAGACTCTACCATAAAGAAAATATCCTTCAAATACTTAGGTGACTGTGGTGATAGGCTATTTCATAATAATCAAATCCCACGGTCTTTTATGGCTTTAAGAAACATGGCTGTGTTTTACTGAAACCAATATCCCCCTATGAATTTTTACTATAAACCACTGGGTTACCTGCAGAATGAAAGCAGATTCAAGTTCATGTAACATTTCACCGTGTGGAACCCAGGTATACAAACAGCATGTTTGTTTCTCTGGTTGTTTATGTTCTCCAAATAAATAAAGGTGCCAAAGATGTGGATGTATTATCTCCTGCCTTTCAGGGTGTTATGAATTTATAATCTTCTCTGTGCTTGGAATGACCCCTACTCTATTCTTCTCAGCACAATGCCACCTCATCTTCAAAATCTGCCTCATATATTATTTTCTTTCTATTTCTTTCCCAAAACTTTTTCATTTCTAAATGCAAGGAATTGGCTTCTTCTATGTGTTTATTTTATTAAATATCCATATTATAATAAACCAGATATCTCTATAACCCCTAACGGGCCATCTTCTGCACATGGAAAAGGAACTCAATGTTTTTTACTTTCCAAGTCTAACTTCTCACACTAATCAATTACATAAGTGATTTGAACTCCATCTAATGTCTCAGTCACAAAGTGGAAAAGTTTCATTTGTGAGTAAATCTTTCCAGCACCTCATAAAAGATCATGTCTGAACTGTCATAATTTCTCTGTGTCAACTCTGCCACCAGTATCAGATATCCACGGATTTGCCATCAACTTCCTTTCTAAATGGTCTGTCTGAAAATTGATTATTTCTTCCACCACTCTGTCAATATCATTTTCCCAAGAAACAAATAGGATTTAATGACCTAAGTTAGAAAATCTAACAGTCCACTATCAGACTGTGCATGGGCTCTCCGTTGCCTATAGAATTAGCTTTCTATTTTTCTCAGAAGAAATAAATTTCTTTTCACAAATTCAACTCACAGAATTTCCCTGTCACTTCTCTTAATACTTCTGGTACACTCTTCCTATGATTACTCTTCAAATTAAATTATTCATGCATATATCCAACAAATATATACTGAGTGCTTCTTATGTGTTGGGCATTATTTTACATTCTGAAGTTGCATCAGTGAATCCCACACACAAACCAACAGAAATTATTTGCTTTCTCACTTCCTCCAGATTTTACTAAAATGTTACTTTACAATTTAAGATATTTTTTTCTCTTTTTGAGATGTGTGTCACTCTTTTGCCCAGACTAGCGTGCAGTGGCAGGATCAGAAGTCGCAGCAACCTAAACTCCTGGGCTCAAGTGATCCTCTGGCCTCACCCTCTGGAGTAGTTGGGACTACAGGCATGGGCCACCACACCAGTTAATTATTATTATTATTTTTAATTTCTTGAAGAGACTGGGTCTTCCTATATTGCCTGCTGGTATTGAACTCCTGGTCTCAAGTGATCCTCCTATTTTGATCTCTTTTCACTGTGGTCTCCGAAGGTCTCAGATTACAAATTTGAGCCACCATGTCTGGACCCAGTTTAGGGGTTCTTTGACACCATACTTAAAATTTCACCCCACAAAAACATAGTTCTGTTTTCTTTCTGATACAGCTTTTTCCAATACCTTTTCTAAATCCCGAGTCTCCTATATATTTGTTTATGCTTCTTCCTCTGCTATAAAGTACGTGCAGTGAGGCCTGGGATTTTTGTTCTCTAGATGTCAGTAAAGACAGTGAATTGCTCTAATATATGAATGATCCTCAAAAGGAAATTTGATCATAAATAACTCAAGCCAGATTTCGTGTTACTGCCGTCTGAATAGAGAATTTTTTTTTTTTTTTTTGCTCCATTGGCAATCCTAAATGAGATATTTTCTTTTATAATATTAACAAAGATTAAGGATTTATGTAAATCCCCAAATCCCTTTTTCCGTAATCCAATTATATTCTTTTCATACGTCAATCCTGTTTCAAATCTCTCCTTCTCTATAAAGCCCTGCTTAGTATCCCGGTAGGAATGCTTTCTTATTTCTCAGTGGCACCAAAGACTAAGCAATGCTTCTGTAAACACATTCGTTACAGTGTATAATTTAATATCATTCACAATTACTTAGCATTAGGCGGGGTGAAGAAAGGGTAAGCAAGCATTAGCCTGCACAATTAAAATTTTCTGAAGAATATTATGGCACCATTTCTTCTAGAGAAAAGAAATAAAAGTTATATTAACTATATTTGTAGTCCAAATGAATACATTTTAATTTAAAATACATTTTAATTTGAAATACAAAATACACGGATACAAAGAAACTTTTAAGACACACTGCTATTTTGAAAAAAAAAAATGAAGTGAAAGAATGATGTGTACATTTCTTTAAGGAAAAACAATGAGATGAAACTATTCTTATTTTTAATTCATCTGAATATTTTACCTGTGCAATAAAAACAGAAAAGGATGAATAAAACTCCCTCCTCCTTATTTGCACCAGTTGGTATAAAAAGCTAGAGACATATTTTGATTTCTACAAGCAAAATTCTAATTCTTTAGGAATGTTAAGCTCTCAGTGATGAGATGATATAATCAGCTTAAAAGGAAATAAGATAACAATAGTTAAATAATTGATTATGTGTGTATATGTGTATCTGGTACCCTTAGGGAATATTTTTAAAAAAATGTTTATTGAATCAATAAATACTTTTGAACTCTATGCCCATATGTTCCAGGTATTAAGTGTTTAAAATATTGTAGTTAAACTGGCAGCTAAATGTCCTGCCCTCTTGAAAATTATTGTATATTCAGGAAAAAGAAATAAATACATGACAAGTACATAAATAGATACATACATAATAAAGAGAAAAATAAATAAGCAAGATGTTAAATAAGTACTGTGTCAGGAAAGCAAAGAGTGGCCCAATGCATAAGGAGAGGAGGATGGTGTAACAAAGATCTCTGGGGGGAGGAAATGTCTATACTGACCTCAGAGGGTGACAAGAAATCAGTCACGATGAAATACTGGGGGAGCAGAGAAGTAATGAAATGGTCAAATATCCTCAGGCAGTAAGAATACTGCTGTGGCTCTACTGACATCAGTTAGCAATCAATAAAATGAGAGTAGCGTCACAGGAGGTTGAAGATGTTTACAGACATCAAATTCTGTAAGGCCTTGTAAAATCAGGTACAGAATTGGCATTTTCTCCAAGTTCAATGGGGGAATAACTGAACCTATGTTTGGTTCTAAAAATTATATTTTTTGGAGAAAAGATATTCTTGAATATGTGAATAGACAAGCAAACTATGGAATTCACACAATAAAATATTCTTCAGTATCATTCATGAAGATATTAAATATGGGCACAAATATTTGATCACTTTACTTATCTTCTAGTATTGTTTAATATTTAAATATTTAAATCCTGAAATACACATTATTTTGTTATAAATCCATTTTGTCATTATCCCCCGCTTCAATTTTAGTTGGAGCATTGTGTTAATTTTCTGAAAAATATGAGTATATGTAGAGTATTTTATTTATTTTTGTATCTCCAAAATCTAGTAATATGTATATTATTAAGCTTTTGTTTAGCAATAGTGTCCTTGAATTTGGATGAAAAGCCTATCATGACTATGGAAAATCACAAAAATACTAAAATTTTAAAATAATGTTTATTTTCCTATTTATTCTATTCAGTTTCAATTAAAAAGCAAATAAAAGGGTGGTGCCTGTGGTGCAAAGGAGCAGGGCGCAGGCCCCATATACTGGAGATGGTGGGTTCAAACCCAGCCCCAGCCAAAAAAAAAAGCAAATAAAAGAATACTGAGAAGAGCTATTTTAACATTCTTTTAGTGTCATATCATAAGTAAATACACAAGTAATATATGAAGATGAAGATTTACTAAATAATGGAAAGGTAGTTAGCTTCACATATCGGTAAATATTATACAAAAGCACAATACTCTAGATGTTCATATTCCCAGAAAATAAAAACACCAATAAATGATTGCAATATTAATTTGTTCTATACTGTCATTTGTTTCATACACAAGGTTGCCATATTCTAATTCTTCATGTTTCAAATATTTAATCCTTAGCATTCTGTCAGGAAGGCAGAAAACATAGATAATTTAAAATTATATGACTTTTGGAATGAAAGCTAAACCCTCTCCTCTTATTAACCTGATCATAAAGACAAAGCAAAATAAAACTACCTAAAACATTAATAACAAGGACTGACAAAAATAATGTGTTACAAACTTGAAGAAATTGAAAAAAAAAAAAAATATATATATATATAAAGATTATTGATGCTTTCTTTGTCCTGTTACCTGATTACAAAATTGTTTGGCTCTTTCTGCTAGAAAGAATTTCTTTACTATGTAACACACCATGGATATTTTGCTTCCATCTTGTTTCTGAAGTTCATGAACAGTTTTCTTCTCTTTATTACACGTATGCTCTAAGATCCATAATTTTTAAAACTATAAGTATAGGTTACTTCCAAATTTATATTTCCAGCCTAAGTCTTTCTTATAAATTTCAGACTCGTACTTATTTACTACTTTTCTTGAACATTCAAAATATTGTCAAAATTAACACAGCCCAAACTAAATTACCTATCCTTTTTATCCAAGTCCACTAACCTTCTTATGCATATAAGATACTGAAAACCTCATACTTCCAGTTGGAGTCAACTTTGACTCCTATCTGTCTCTTATAACTCTCATCAAATATGTCAGTGAACTGTTAGTTTTTCTCTTTAATTTCACTGATATCATGTGGTGCAAGTCATGATAGTTTCTCTGCTGAGTCATTGCTATAATTTCCCATTTTTTAATTATAATATTCCATCTCTTCTTTTGTTAGCATTCTTGTTGTCTCCAAAGTTTATTTTCAGGGTAGTTGCCACAATTTTTACCCTTAAATCTTAAATGTTTATCTTCTGCTTACAACCCTGCAGTGCCTACTCTCTTCATCCAGCAAAAAACCAGCCCTTATAATTGGTTAGTTATCCCTATAGGTTTCAGGTCCCATCCACTCCCTGTTACACTTCTGACCCTGTTTCCTATCAACATTTTTTCTGTTGTTTCTATAACACCTATCGTAGTGACTGACACATAATAAAAGTTCAATAAGCAATTTATGAATAAATAAATTTTCAGTGTGATATGTATACTAATTAATGCCTAGCATGATGTTTGTCAAATCAATGGCCCTTATAATCCCAGATGCATTGTAGCTCGTTATGCCCTTTTAGGCCCTATTTCCACATTCTTGCTATATATTCTCCTGCGACCTTTGTTTCACATTGTCTATTCATATTCTCTTTATAGAATAAGTGAAAACTGAATTTTGGACTTTGATTTTCTGTTTTCATCCCCTAGGAAACTAGACAAGATCTATAATCCCATATAGCCTTCGCAATGTTGCATAATTTCCAAAGGATCAAATAACAAAGATCATTAAAACCTAAACAGACAATGAAACCCCTCCAGAAAAAATATTTCATAGGTGCAGATGCTGCTTTTTTACTATGGAAATCGGCTTATTACAGCATGCATAAAAAATTTTTTTCATTTGCATTAAATTTATATATTTCTCTTATGATAACCTGTAGACACTGTGGAAATGCTCAGAAACTTTAAAAAATGAAATGAAACAAAATATTATTTCTGAGAACAAATTTTGAGTGAAAAACAGTATAATATGTATCAAAAATATTTAGTCATTATGTAAACTTCATTGTTGCATGGGTGCAAATTTCTATAGAAGAGCATGAACTAAGCATTTCATGTTTGCGCCTATAATTTTGTAATAATTATCAACAGTGTATACAATACTATAATAATAACTGCAGTCACCAATACAATTTCTCCCTCCCTAAATTTCAATCACTAATTTGTTAATTTCTTAACCTAATGAATGCAGCTACTCTGAACTACAGTACTGTAGACCAATTTGTACTTTTCGAATGTAAATGTCTCTTTTGTATGGAGGTATTTTAAAGAAAAAAATATGATAATAAAAAATAAAATGGCTTTTCATAAGTGCATTAAAATTAGTTTTCAATTTTTACATTTTAAGGAAATAGACACATCTAGCTACTAAGTTTCCATCAATTTTACAACCTTTATTTTTGTGTACCTTTTAGTAGTTTATTAAATTCACATTGAAGAAATAAACATTTTTAGGAGTGCTACCATAAGCACAGTATTAAGAACTATCAGCCTATCTTTAAAAATGCAAAATACCCAGTTGTATTCAAGGTATTATGATTGAATATATTGTTTGGGCAACTTAGAGTTAGTATTTTGACAAACACCCTTGTGATTCTGATTCAGATGTCACTGGTCCACACACTACACACTGAGAAATCTGCCTGGAAATAAAGGATTTCTAATGGGCAAATACCCCTAAAGCAGGATTTATGTATTTGCCTTTACATAGAGACAAAAACAAAAGAAAACAAAATCAACTAAAAAGAAAAAAAAAAAAAAAAAGCCCTCATAGTTCCCTGATATAAACAGCTCTCAATCTATTATTCTTCCCTGATGATGACTGTGCTCCTATGGCTGCAAGTAATGCACAATACAGGTAGTTTTCCTTTTTTCTTTTTCTAGGCTAAGGCTATAGAACGGATTTATGCTAACTAAGCTCTGCTTTCTACTGGTACAGAAATTTAAGGGAAATTACCCATATCCTATTGAAAGTAAGACATGAAAGAAAAGGAAACTAAAATATTATTATATAACTGTCCTGAAAATGGAAAAAAAGCCTCACTGTACATAACTACAAAATTTGAAATATAAGCAGTACATAAGACAATGGCCTTAGATATTAAAATTATGGTGTACTGTAAAAGAAAAGTAGAAATTCAAAAGAAAAAGACCTTGAAATGAAACAGGACAAACACTCACACAAACAAAACTTGAATTATGTTAAGCAGGTGAATATATTAATAAAACCAACTAGAACTAGCAGATAATCGTAACCAGCCATTGTTCAGACCTTACTCCATGCCAGACAGTGTTGGAAGGCTTTTTAAAGAGTAACTCATATTAATCCTCAAAGCTATGTTATGTAACAACACATTTTATTCTTCCTAATTTCTAGGAAGGAAATTAACAGAAGCACTTATATGGCTACATATCTTCCTGATCCTAAAGCTTACACAGGTAATTATTTTCAGAGTTATAGATAATTATTTTCAGCAGTCTGAGTAATAGTAACGTTCTTATACTAATTCAATTAGTGTAACCTAAGACATATTAAACTCTCTGCACACATAAAAGAATAATTCCCTATTTTCAAGTTTTCCATAGATATATTTTAAAATCTTTGAAATTTCATAAGACCTAGTATTCCCAGATGATCTGTTTGATTACTTATTTAAGGTAAGGCAGTAATCCAGTCCTTGGATTAATAAACCACGACTAAGGTCCATTGTCAGCCATGTTATGTATCTACAAATATAATATAGCAATAAAGATACAGACCTCCCCCCATAAAAGGAAAAAAATACATTTTTTTTTTTTTTTTTTTGAGACAGGGTCTTGCTCCAAGACCAAAATAGTATTTCTCAAGGTTTTGAGTCCTTGCTAGTCCCACCAATATTAGCTTTTGGACCAATTTGTTCCTTTAGTTCTGTACATTATGGAATTAGATAGAAGGCATCTCAGGGGATTTCCCCAGGCTTCAGATTCACTCTCATGTGTGGCTAACCCTAGTTTTCCATTAATTGATGCACCCTGGTCACACAGCAGTCTCACGCTTGCCTGTTAGTTCAGTGGAATGAGAAATCCAAAAAAGTCAATGAGGGGTTCAATTCCCATCTTAGTGAGTCCATTCTTATGTCTTATACTGAAGGTATTTCTTTTTTGATCACTGATATCCTTTTGGGGCACTATAATTTAGCATCTTAGGCATAGAAAACAGACAAAACAAAATTAAAAAAAAAAAAATTCCAGGAGGCCGTAGCTCAGTAGGGTAGGGCACTTGTCACATACACCAAGGCTGGTGGGTTTGAACCTGGCCCAGGACAGCTAAACAACAATGACAAATTGCAACAACAAAAAAATATAGCCGGGTGTTGTGGCGGGTGCCTGTTGTCCCAGCTTCTTGGGAGGCTGAGGCAAGAGAATCACTTAAGTCCAAGAGTTTGAGGTTGCTGTGAGCTGTGACAACACAGTACTCTACCCAGGGCAACAGCTTGAGACTCTGTCTCAATAAATAAATAAATAAATAAATAATTCTAAACAAGTCTTTAGGTATAACAGTGAGAGCTATCTCTCTAATCCCATCTTTATTTTCCAGACCTATATTTCTAGCTGTGAGTGAACAAAACAACAAAACAAAACATACATTGTTCATTGTCAATGGCACAAGGGATGACATTTTATGCAAAAATACTAACCCTGCAAATTCAGCAAAAATTGATTCCAAAAGGACTGTGAATGTTAAATATAATTAGAACTTTAGAAAATACCATAATAATTAGACATAATCCCATGTTATGGGTTTATCAGCAGTGTTTTTAAAATTCATTTTAGTGTTTCATATAATAATGGTGTGGTTACACTCACTGGTAACTTAGATTTTATGATGCCTGATACCAAAAAAAAGTCATTTGCCTTGGTTAGGCTTGCTCATGTGCTATTCTGACCTGGTCTCCCTTCAGGAGGGAACCTTCTTAGGATGTGGTTACTTGACAGCCTCCAGCTGCAGCAATTGGCAATTTTAGGATTCATTTCAGTTTTCCTTTGGAGGCCACTCTATCAGCTAGTGCCAGAGTCTGGCAGATTTCCTAGGGCCATTTCTTCCCTATGTGAAATTCCTTCAATAGAAAATCTAGTGCCTAGGGCCCCAGTCACCCAGCCAAGACTTTCTCAGATTAGTGCTCTGTGTTTCTCCTACAAAAACTAAGAACTGTCTTTAGGCTATCACACTGGAGTTGGAAATTCACATCTTTAATCCGACCTTCATTGAAATATTGGGACTTAATGAGTCTTTGCCGATAAAAGGCTCTCTTATTCTTTTGTGTTAATTTAAGTCTAGAAGGGAAAAAAAAATTCCAGTTCTTTAGGCCCTGCATCTCTGAATTTTATTGGTTCCCTTTCCTTTCTCCTTGAAAACCATTACATTTTCACCTAAAGCATAGATTTTTGTACTCGGGCAATGCAGTCAGCACTTGCCAAAACTACAAAATGGCTTCTAATCATTTTTCTTAGAGTTTTTGGATCATGATACTCAAGATTTGCCTTCCAAGTTGCCACAATCAATAGTTTTACTAGTTTTTGTATTGAATAAAATGTATTGTTCTATACCCAGTCTAATACATGTCTCTTCGATACATTCAAGATCTCATTTCTCACCTTCATATTCACCTTCTGCTAAGGAAGCAAGAGGTTGGTGAAGATAGAAGATGGCTAAAAGCAGATACATCATTCTGACATTGTTATTATTAAAAGAATTGTGTTCGTAGGTCCTGTTAGTGAGCAGTGTAGGCTCATTTCAACAGGTCCAACCACTGTTTATTAGTTTAGTCACCAGTCATATTTCCTTTCTTATAAGTATCCAGCCATCCAGATAAAACATTAAAACATTCTCTTTTCAAATATATATGTGTTATATATATATATATATATATATATATCATTCATAGAAATTCAGTGGCCAAACTGATGATTGAAGAGTTTAGACTCTAGAGCATGTTACAATATCCTCTTCAAATTAAAAATAAATTACTATGTCTTTCACTTTAGGGTCCCACTAATTAAAATCTGCCATCTGAAACAAATTGCCTTATCTCCTCTCCATCAGATTCAATTAGTGGGACCCTAAAGCTACCAATGTTTACTTCTGGTTAGTAACAGCATATGTTACAAAGCTGTTTGCTTTTAATGAGTGTACTCATTTTGATAATAGTGCAAGGCACACACACACACACACACACACACACACACAGAGTACTGCTTTTGATGTATTACTTTGATAGGATAAGACATGCAACAAAAGGTTACTCACTTGGTGTTCTCTAGTAGAAGCCATGGATTTGTGGATCAAGAGTCAATATAAGGGTCCTGCTTGTCTGAGTCTGTCCACCAAAACTGTATATATAGGTACCAGAAATAAACACAAAACCCATTCTGAACAATTGCAATAAACGTCTTAAGACAACAAATAAGTAAGTGAGGTGCAGGCTATGTTAACCAGTTTGATGTACACATTTCAAATTGTATATTAAATCAGCACATTGTACCAAATAAATGCATTAATGTACAGAGTTATGATTTAATAACAAAAAAATTTTAAAAAGGGGGTGGCACCCATAGCTCAGTGGGAAGGCATCAGCCACATACACCCAGGCTGGTGGGTTCAAATCCAGCCCAGGCCAGATAAACAACAATGACAGCTGCACCCAAAAAATAGCTGGGCATTGTGGTAGGAGCCTGTAGTCCCAGCTTCTCAGGAGGCTGAGGCAAAAGACTCGTTTAAGCCCAGGAGTTTGAGGTTGCCGTGAGCTGTGATACCAAGGCACTCTACCAAGGGCTTCATAGTGAGACTCTTTCTAAAAATAAATAAATAAATAAATAAATAAAAATAAATAAATAAATAAATAATACAAATATTGTGACCAAATTTTTTGTACTCTCATATTAATCTGAAATTTAAAAATTCAATTGAATTCAAATAAAAAAACACATTCTGAGGTCCACTAGGTCAACTGAAAGATGTATTTGGTCCAAAACTACGTACATTTATTGCTGAGCCCTTTTAGACCCTATCCTGAGTAGGGGACTTGATTGACATTCAGGGTCCTCTATGATTGATGTGTTAGCTCAGAGGACAATTTAAATAGTCCCTAAAATATCATAGTATTTTCTTTTCCTCAGAGTACAATTACCCAGCTAAATGGTTGCAGGTTCCTTTGGGCAAAGCTTGGAGGAAAATTAATGGAAGATATTCATGTGTAATTTTAGAAATTTTCTTAAGACTATTAGGTCTCTCTTTATTCAAGGGGTTCTGAATCAGTGAAACCAGTCCTGGGAAACAGATGAGGAAACATTTCTATTTTTATGATGGTTAAAGGTCAAGGATAGGTTTTCATTTTTGCCTTTCTTTCTCTAATTTATATATAAAAATAGACCTTTTTGACTCTAATTCTATCTGGATCAAGGGATTTAATTGTCAATTATATTGTCAAATGTTCACTTGATTTAAATTATTCCTATTTTCAGTATATTCCTGGTGCCTGTTGTGACAAACACCAGTATTATTTTTATAGCTAACGTCTATATGTCTATTACGGGATCCTGAATACATTGAGTGAAGGTCTGTCATTAACCACTTGGTGTACTATCACCTGTGGTAATATTGCTAGCATTCTTCCCCACACATAGATAGTATATCACTTTTAAAATGGGTTGGAACATCTTTCAACAAATGTAAGTTCTCAAAGATTTGTCAAGGATCTATTCACAGACAACATATGGTAAGTCTGCTTAATCTGCTTCAGCTTTGACTCTTTTTAACGGAGTTTATATCAGTTTCATTTATTGAGGTGCTGTTCAACCAGTGTCTTTTCAAACTAACCAAATATTTTCAGGTGTATTAATTAACATAGTAAAGGTAGAATAAACTGTTAAGTATGACCACATCAATGAATAGATTTCGATCTAAATTGCATTGTATTTCCCTGGTGTAGCACCTTCAAAATCCAATGCATTAATATTCCCAAACATATTCCTATAAAAAGAAGTAAAATACTGTGATTTCTTTTGAATATTTTTCCTTATGAATTTGAGTTTGGAATTTGCACACTAAGATAATAGAGTAAACTAGTTCTAGATATGAGGCAGTAAGATAATAAAATAAACATTGATGGAATTGGCACCACTTTCAGAGCAAATGTCTCAGATTATATCATTATTAAGTTTTTAATTAAGATAGGACAAATAAGCTCATGAGACAGAGAAGGAGTAAACTTTCTAGAATTAGTGCTCTAATAGCCATATGAATCCTATGAAATATTCCCATTCGAATTTTGTAGTTTCCACTATTTTGTACAAGTTCCTGGTGAATTGGTGAATCCAGTGTATGCTATATTTGAGTACCAAGATGACTTCTGACTGTCTACACCAGTGATTTTTCAACTGATGTGTCGTGAGAGGCTCTTAGGTGTGCCATAAACATTTTTTAAGATAATTAATTAACTTATTTTTCAAAAAAGTTCAAAGAATAGTAAGTGTATTCTTTCTTATTTTTACTCATTTTTAATAAACATAATTTAATTATGTGCTGTGGAAATTTAACTATAGGTTCAAGTGTGCTATGAGATAAAGAAGGTTGAAAAATATTGGTCAAAACATTGTGGCTGTGAGAGAAAAGAAATATTTTAGAGTAGACAAAGATCTCCTTTCTATTATCATCTGTTTAGCTAAGACTTTCAAGGTTGACAATTTATGCAAGATTTCCATTGCAATTAGACACTATCAGAGAACCCCGAATCTCTATATTCCTAAAGTTTTTTACCAGTGATCTAAAAATACATATATTATTCACTAAAAATTCTATTTTTCCCTTAAATTCTTTATTTCTGTCAATAATGTCACTGTTTCACTACTGTATGTCATAGATTATCAGTGTACCACCATCAAAAGCTAAATGATTCTTCACTAAATTGAAAGGAACTCAGATAAAATAACAATTTCTAGATTCTCTGCTTCTTAAAGGTATATTAACCTTATGCCTCTTCTGCCAATAATTATTATATCAGTAAAGTTTTTGTAGTTTAAGGCAGTATAAAACCACATCCTCTTCCCCAACTAGTTTATGCACGAAAAGGGTAACATAAAGAAATTGGTTAAAAAGTGTTTAAAAAGTGTGACCATTGTGTAGTCATAAAAGTTAAAAATAAAAGAAAGAAATTGATCAATTTACACATTTCTGGGAGGATCAAAGTATCAGGTTTGGGTATCATACAGAAGGAATTATATCAGCAAATATAAATATGCTACCTTAACATGTAGCATTCTAAGGTTGCACTTTTGTTATAGTAGCCTGTTTCTCAGCACCTCTAATATTTCACCAACTGCTCTAGAACAGGCTCCTCCCCTCACAGTAGACAGAATATGCAATAACTGCATTGTCATGCCTTTGTTGAGTACTTGTCCTAGGTGTGCTTAGTGGAACCACATTGTCTACAAAACTATCTGGAAGAGGGTGCAGGAGGATTGATAGGTAAAAAGTCCTAGAAGTGAAAGTGAGGGCATGCCATGGCTAAGACTACTGAAGATGCTCAAGGAAAAAAAAAATACTATAGTTATATGGTTAGAGAAATATTTTATACTCTTCATGGAGAAATAAAATGCATATTAATTCCTCTGAGAAAATATTTAGTTAAAAATCTCTCTTTAATACTTTGGTTAGAATTTATCAAATTTACATGTGCCAGATTGAGTTTGGTTTGAATAATATCTATTAACATGCCACTGAATAGCACCAGTGGAAGATGTTTTAGAAAACTTGAGACTAGATTGAAGGCATCAGAAGAATGGTGGACAAAAACGAGATTGGAAATATTTATTGTCTTATTTGTCTTATTAAGTGAATTGACATTTTAAATAAGGGAGAATCAATGAGAAGTTAAAACCTTAGCATAACACAATAACATTTAATTTACATCATAGGTACCCGTGTGAAAGAAGACGACAAATAGGAGAGGTTGATGCATTAATCCAGATAAGACCAGTTGAGAATGAACTGCTGCAGATTATCATTTGACTATCCTGCAAAGACATTATGAAAATAAAACAAAATTTAAAGGCTAATGGGAGCTAGTATGAACCTGCATTCTACTGGCCATCCTCACTGAATCCCTTCTTGTCCCTCACAATTCCCATACATAGAATATGCGTCTGTGAAGGATTTAGACTCCACAAGCCAAATCCAGGGAAGCAAAGTCAAGAGCATTTATGGAATAGAAGACACTCATGGGTCAGGTTACAACATTGCTGAAATGAAGCTTAGGTATAGAAAAATAACCGTAAGTGATAATGCTGAGAGACTTTATAATTTTATCTTGATTATATTTGATTCTTGATTTTTGGTATTCAGGTATATGGGGTTAAGTAAAAATATAGAATCTGTGCCCATGACTGAAAAATATCAAAAAAGATAGATCAAAATGAATTTGAATTATAAACATTTTACAAACCAGTGTTGATTTGGAGGCAAAAAGGAAGACACAGATTGATGGTAATCTGCTCATATATTACCTAGTAGGATAATGTCCACATTGTGATCTTCTTGTTATTAGATATTGTACAAATACTAATTTGTTTTAATTTTAAGATTTTTTGTTATTATGAAAATTATTGTGTTGTCAATGGAATTTGCATCAGTGGTTCAAAACATTGCTGAACTATCATAACTATAGAACATATATATTTCTAAACTAGTTTAATAATGATTTTTTAATTATCTCCCAGGAAAGAATACCTTAATGTGGCAGAAAAATGTGATGTTATACATCTAGCTCACAGTTAGTGATGTTTCCTCTTGAAGGTTGATAGTTTTGAGCTGAATTGATAAAATGTGAAACCCTTAAGTCAAGGTTTCATGTATAAATTTGGAAAAAAGTATTGAATTGTATTGAATAATGGATGAACACCAAAACATCTATGAATGATATACAATTTGTAATTCTTACTATATTGTATGCTTTTTTTCTTATAAAATCTTTAAGTAAACTCTGCAGCTAAATATTTAGTTATTAAACTCTTCCAAAAGCTATATTTATAATCTTAACAAGGTAAAACATGATATATATATTTTAACATTTTAAATATAAGGATTACATTGGTGTATTTTAGTGGGTAGAGGAGAGGATCTCCAAAATCAAAATATCCTTGCAATCTCTAAATAATTGAGTATATTTTGTCTTGAGAGACTAAGAAACAAAACAAGTATCTTTAAAGAAAATGTATGTATTATTTAAAAGATTCTTTAGCCAAATAACGTAATTAGGGTACACATGTGGGCTAATGATAAACTCTTCTGAAACATTATGAAAATGATTTTATTGGAATTATGTACAGTTCACTATGATGTTTGGGAAAACACCTGGCATTTTCTCTGTAATAGCTTATCCTCTATGTCAAGAATCAGAATGCACCGAATGTGTTTTCAACTTTGTTCCTCAGCTTAAGTCAGAGAAAACCTTTAGGAGCAGAATGAAAATTGTCATTTGATTTTAGGAATGGTCAAGTTATCGTGGGGAAATTGTAGTTCTAGAGGTCTCCGTGATAAATGTCTTTCAAAATTGATGGTTTAAAGATCAAATTTGTGTTATAGGAATGAGTTATAAAATGAAAATATATGTGGATGTGAAGCGCAACACAAATTTTATACTTTTAATCTAATATCTCCCTTGAAGTGAAGACTTACATGTGCAATTATTTAGCATCTCTAATTTGAGACCAAGTTATAAACATACACACAAAATGGCAATAACTCATCTCCTGAGAATCTCCATTTCACTGACTTTTACACAATTTTGTTATGATGGTAAATGGGCATGCTAGGTTTCATGTGAATCAGGACAAAAATCTTGGAGTTATGCTTAAATTTTCCTTTCACAACCCACACCTAATCAATTTATCAGCAAATACCACTGTGCTTTAAGAACTACATAGGATACATCCACTTTTTTGCACCTGTAATTTTATGTCTTCTTCATTTTCTTTTTTTTTTTTTTTTCAAATTTATTTATTTTTATATTGTGGAGAAGGGGCAGGGAAAGAAGGCGGGGGAAGAGGTGAGTGACAGGGTCGGGCCAGTGGCATGGTACCACATTGGCTGTATCTAGGTAGAGGCAGTTTCAGGCC
>CAUYPK010062173.1:0-89157 GCA_963574355.1 Loris lydekkerianus | reverse complement strand
AAATGGGAGGAGGGAAATGAGAGGAGGTGGGGTATTTGGGAGGACCTCACCTAATGTGCATGATGCAATGGTACATTTTAAAACTAGTAAGAAATGAATATATTGTGATGGATGTGTTACTTAGTTCAATGTAAGCATTTCACATTGTATATTGAAGCAGCACCCTGAACCCCATAAATGTATCAATGTACAAAGTTATGATTTAATAAGGAATAATTTAAAAATAAATTTTAAAAAAGTAGAAAAACTAAGAAAAAAAAGTATTTTTTTGCTTGAAATCAAAGTTTGATACTGTATTTAGCTGTTTTTCACGGTTCTAGGGATAAAACATAAAACTATGATTTCTTAAAAAAATTCTTAGTCCTATATGAATCCCTATGTTGGGATTATGATGCATGTTATTTATATGAACAAAAAGCTAATCTCTTGACACTGTGCTCCCCATTTTCCTTAGCACAATTATTTAATACCTACTTACCCTACATTTTCCTTTTGATCTTTGGGAGTTGTTTCCTTGTGAAGAGGAGTTGTAATGAGAACTTTCTGCCCACAAATAGGGGTAGATGTATATGAAGGATTTTCTATATTAAGTTGTTCATTTCCAGGACAAGTGTTAAAAAACTAAAAAGGAAAGAGAGTTTAAAGATAATTTCTAGTACATAAAAATCCTTACACAAATATTAAACTGAGAAAATTTTCAAATTACTTTCTCATTCTTCTTAGGAGACTATCAACAATATTATATTTATACTACACTTCATAGAAATTAAACTCCACGAAGGTAAGAATTTTTGTCTGTTTTGTTCATTACTGTTTCCCCAGCTCTTAGACCAGTGTTTAGCATATATAGGCCCATTCCAGAAATAGTTGTTTAACAAACATTCAAAAGTTACAAAATATAAGACAAAAATTTTTATAAATAGTACATTATCAAATAGGGAATCTACAGAAATGACAAATAGCTGCTGTGCTAAATGTAACAGTTTTGTAAAACAGTGTAGCTGAAAATAATAAGGGTTTTAGCTGTTATTGATAAATGATCTCCTATGAATATACTTTGAATCCAGCATATATACCAGAATTTAGCACTCTCGCATATACATTTAAACACATTATCTATTTTTATGCATTATCGAAGCAACCAACTGCTAGGAAGGATATTAAAGATCTAATTTGATCTACCTCATCCACATTGGGAAAATGAATAAAAACAACACTATTACCTGTGAAGGAGAAAATGGTAGTGTTTTCACTGGTGTGTGTTTTAGTGCTGTATTACCACCATCGTTGAATGAGCCATCACCAATTTCACCACTTAGGGACTGACCCACTCTCATTTTTCTCTTCTTTCTGAGGATTGTTGGTGGAGTGCTAAACTTGGCCACATTTGGGGATGTCAAAGGAGCAGCTTCATTGTCTCCATCATTACAACTGTTTTTTTTCCCTTCAAGTACAAGACTGACATTAAATTGACATTCCATAGCTCCTTCGTTGTGTTGAATTCTCATTAGTTTAACTGGGGTGGACTTCATAGGAGAAGCAGCAGCGTCAGAAAGATCAAAACTGGTAACATCACTCCAAGCTACAGGATCCTGCAAAAAATTAAATTCTTAACTAAAGTTAATGCTATAACCTAGTTAAATCTGATCTTGAACAGAGGATGATGATTTCCACAGAATTAATTAACTACTAATTATCAGCATAAACAGGCTTTCTTTGGACTTTTTTTTTTTTTTTAAACAAGACTGTTTGAGAGGAACAAACCATTTTCCTACAATGCCAACTTGGAACGTTTCAAAATATTTAATAGTTCATCTAATTCAGCAGCTAAAGCTTGCTGTCAAAGTATTTTAAATAAAAGAAATAAATTATTTTATTAAGTTATTATTAAAAAGTACAATTTATCATAAAACTTCAAATTCTACTCCCTGTCAGGAAAATACTATCAAATTCTACATAATCATTTGGCAATATTTATGAAACATGCTAAAAATGGTGACATGCTTTAATCCAGAAATTCAATATAACCTAAGGATATAATCGCGATTTTGCACAAAGCTGTATATAAATATGTTCTATTATGTTATTTATAATACTGAAAAACTAGACACCATCTAAATGTCCAGTAATAATAGTGCATTGGGTAAATAAATCCTCTTACATTCATTCGATGGAATATTATATACTATATAAAGCCACTAAAATTCAAGTTTAAAAAACAGAGGCATGCTCATGATATAAGTGGGAGACCAAAATAAATCCAAGTAGATAATACCTACAGTAGAACCTCTATGAGTTGACCACCCAAGGGACTATAACTAACTGGTCAACGTAAAAGACAGTCAACATAAAGAACTAGGCCTCTTGCACTGATACATACACAGACTGGTGCATGTTCAGTCTATGAAAATTGGGTCAACTTAAGGAGGTGGTCAATGTAGGGAGGTTCTACTGTATATACTATACATATATGTATGTTTTATATGTATAGAATAATACATAGTAATATACATCAAATTATTGACTCTGGGATTAGGACACATTTTCATTTTCCTCTTTACAGTTTTCTCTAGTTTCTAACTTTCTCTAACGCACTTGTACAACTTGTATAATAAAAACATATTTGAGAAAATGGAACATAGTTGAGAAAAATTTTAACTTTTTTTTTTTTTTGCCAGAAGCCACTATAAAATATCAGAACAAATTAAATGTGGTATACAAAGTAACGTGTAAAATAAAATTGGTCAATGCCCATTACTGAGTTTCTGAGCATGAAACCATGTAACCAAAACTAAGCTTTTTGTAATCTCACAATTTAAACTTACAGATTCAATAAGTTCTAACGTCTCTGCAAATTCTGGAATGGTTTGCAGAGAGGACAGCACAGCATTTGCCTCCACAGCCAGGAACTTCGTGGGTGAATTCTGCTGAGCAGACACAGGCTGATTTTCATCCATATTGTAAAACTCACTAGCATGTTCATCGAGGCTATTTAGAGTATTAGACATGCTATCATCCACAAGGAAACTACCAGACCAGCTAGAAAAACTTCCAGGCTGCTAAAAGTATAAAAGAAATTTAAATATTATTTGTCATTCACAATGTAGACATAAATTTAGATTTCAAGCTAAAGTTTTTCTAGAACACACTTCATATCATTTCAGCTAAAAATATAGTAACAAATTGTTTTTTTCAAAATCAGTATAATTTTTTTCATTAAATTTCATACCTTGACTATATTTCCTTTTTTCTAATTAAAAAATTTTACCTATAAAATCATCGTGAAATAAAACAAACATTTATATACAACCTAAAGTCTGAACTCCTAGAATCTGGATTCTCTCTTCAATTCAAACATCATCTCCTAACACTGTCACTCACAATCCCTCCTCCCAGGAAATACCTGGCTATAGTAAATGCAATTCCTCAATGAATTATACTCTTTTACCCTGGAATGTCTTTTGCACATATTTTGCACCTTTTATCTGAATGCTCCCTAATCTACTGACCAAGGAAAATCCTATTCATATAAGACACAGTTCAAATATTGAAAAGTACTTCATCTGTTCCATTTATAATAGTGACTTAATTCATCTTGCTAATATATAATCAACTATCTTTTGAAACTGAAGTCAATTAAGACTTTTTCCAGTAACCCTTTCTTGACTATCTTAATCTGAAATGGGTACCTCTCCTATATATTCCCATAAACTTTGTGGCTTACAAGTTGTCAAAAGCCAAAGCCAAAGAAAGAATTCTAAAAATAGCAAGAGAAAAATGTTAAGTCACATATAAAGGAATGCCTATTGGATTAACAGCAGAACCTTACAAGCCAAGAAAATAAAACGGTATGTACAAAGTGCTGAAAGAAAAAAGATTGCCAAGAGTAATATACCCAGCAAAGCTATTCTTTGGAAATGAGGAAGAAATAAAGGCTTTTCCAGGCAAGCAGAAATTGAGGGAATTCATCACTACTAGACAAGGCTATACAAGAAATGTTCAAGGGTGTCCTACATTGGAAGCAAAAAGATGGTAATCACTATCATGAAAACATGCAAAAGTGGCTCAGCACCCATAGCTCAGTGGTTAGGGCACCAGTCACATACACCAGGGCTGGCAGTTTCCCACCCAGTCCGGGCCTGCTAAACAACAATGACAACCACAACCAAACAATAGCCAGGGGTTGTGGTGGGTGCCTATAGTCCCAGCTACTTGGGAGGCTGAGGCAAGAGAATCACTTAAGCTCAAGAGTTTGAGGTTGCTATGAGCTGTGATACCAGGGCACTCTACCCAGGGTGACAGCTTGAGACTCTGTCTCAAAAAAGAAAGGAAGGAAGGAAGGAAGGAAGGAAGGAAGAAGAAATTAACACAGCTATGATTTAATTAAAAAAAAAAATTAAAAAAAAAAAAGAAATTAAGAAGGAAATTTTAAAACTTTCTTCAAACAAATGAAAACAGAAACAACATACCAAAACCTACAGGATACAGCAAAAGCAGTAGCAAGGGGGAAGTTTTAGCAATAAATACCCACATGGGAAAAGTTTAAAAATTTCAAATAAACAACCTAATTATGCATCTCAAAGATTAAATAAGCAAGAATGAACCAAAATTAGTAGAAGGAAAGGAGGTGGGAGGATCCCTTGAACTCAAAGAGTTTGAGACCAGCCTCAGCAGGAGAAAGACCCCATCTCTTTAAAAAGAAAGAAAAGGGAAGAGGAGAGAAAACTAGTAGAAGGGGAAAAATTATAAAGATCAAAGCAGAAATAAATGAAAATTTGATGTTTGTATCCCCATGACGGGTAAGACTGAAACTGCAAGAGCAGGCAACCTAAGACAGGGGCTATGTTTTTCCGCCATACAAAAAACAAGAGGGAATTGTTGGGCCCTGCCATGTTCCTGAGGCCTAGTGCAACTTCCCGAGCCTGACTAGAAGCAGATCCATCGAGCTACTTCCGCGTAGCAACGACTCAGCAAGGCCCGGCCTGAAACTGCCTCTACCTAGATACAGCCAATGTTGTACCATGCCACTGGCCCGACCCTGTCACGCACCTCTTCCCCCGCCTTCTTTCCCCGCCCCTTCTCTCACAATAAAAAAAATTAAAAAAAAATAAATAATAAATAAATAAAAAAAAGAAAGTCAGACTTGGGTTACCAGATAGCTGCTTACCAATATATCTCGGAGGACATTGCAAAGGATGGTGATTTTATATATATATATACATATATAAATAATACATAATGCATATATGTGTATTTGTATGTTGTACTATTATTTTTTCATTTTCTTAAGTTTAGAAAAAGTGAAATCTGCTCTCCTATTTGATCTTTAATATATCTTTGATTAGAGGTCAATGAGTCAGACTGTATTATCCTCACCTGATAAGTAAGATGCTTTTTGCCCAAGACCACACAGCAAGGTAGCTGGAGAGTTTGTCCAGATGGTTTGATTCATAAGCTATCTTCTACTCTTTTATCCTGTTTGTGATCTCTATCACTATTACCTCCCGTACTCCCCATTCAGTCCAGGTATCCAAGAATCTTCAACATTTTTTGAAATTCAAAATGACATCAGGGAATCTCTAAAGAACTCAGGCATATCAGCAAGAAAAAAATCAAACAACCTCATTAAAAAGTGGGCAAAAGACATGAACAGAAACTTTGCAATTGAAGATAGACTAATGGCCAACAAACACATGAAAAAATGTTCAACATCTGTAATCATCAGGAAAATGCAAATCAAAACCACAATGAGATATCACCTAACTCCAGTGAGAATGGCTCTTACCAAAAAGTCTCAAAACAACAGATGCTGGTGTGGATGTGAAAGGAAAGGAACTCTTACACACCACTGACAGGACTGCAAACAGTTTGACCAGATGGGCATTGTGACAGAATGTGGTAGCCAGGGGCAGTGACTCAGGCTAAGATGCAGTGGCTCATGATCCATAATCCTACCACTCTGGGAGGCCCAGGCCAGAAGATTGCTTGAGCTCAGGAGTTCATGACCAGCCTGAGCAAGAGGGAGACCCTGTCTCTACTAAAAATAGAAAAATTATCCAGGTGTTGTGGTAGCCACCTGTTGTCCCAGCTAGTGGAAGGTTGAGGCAGGAAGATCACTTGCACTCAGGAGTTTGAAGTGCCTATGAGCTAGGCTGATGCCACACACTCTAACCTGGGCCATAGACTGAGACTCTGTCTCAAAAAACAAAAAAAACCCAGAAAACACCAAAAGGTAGCCAGCAAGGGATGAGGGGGAACTCAGTACAAAAAGGGTGTGCATGGGATAGGACTAGTTGGAAAGTCATTGAGGTAGTGAGTCTTGGAGTCCTACATTGTTGGACATTTAGAGACTAAATGTAGAGGAAAGAGCACTGGACTAGGGTCAGAAGACCTACGTGTGAATCTCATCTTTGATGCAGATTTTAGATGAGTCACTTCTTACCATTGCTCCATCCAGAAAATAAGAGGGTTGGGCCAAAACTCAAAGTCTCTCTCATCTTTGGCATTCTATAATTTTTGACTAGTCCAATTAGAACCACCCTGTACACATCTTTTTCTAATTCTGTCCTCTCTTTGCACATCTAAACTGGGCACTTTTTTTTGTTGTCGTTGTTATATTGGATTTGTTTCCTGGTGGGTAGAAGTCCCTGGTTTCCCCTATTAGACACAAGGTTCCAAAAGATGAAGACAAAAGATGAGCTCTTGGAGCCTCTAATATAGTGCTTTGCTAGCTAAGAAGGCTCCATGAGGCCCCCAGACAGCGATGTCTGACCTGTCATGTGGCCTCCCCTGTACTCTAGAAGCTGCCTCTGCCCTTCCCTTCCCTACCCTGTCCTCAGGGCCCAGAGCTGCTTGGTCAGGAGGGCAGGACATGGGGAGCCCTCAGCAACTACACATTAAGCCTGCTGGAGTTGGAGGCCTCTCCTTCCGAAGAGCTGATTAAGGAGATGAAAAGCTGTCTTTGCAGAGGAGTGAATTCCCCCAGACCCAAAGCAGCTGTTCCTCAAAGCCTCCAAAAGCAAAAATCCTCATGAATAAGTATTGGGGAAGAAGTGAGGTTTTCCAAGAACAAAAGCAGATTCAAGGAAATTATCTAAGAGAGGTTGGGACCTTTCATCTCATGAAATAAGTCATTTATGTGTCACCCCAGACTCTCTTTGCCAGCTCCCCTCCTATTCCATTGATCTGGAGCCACATCCTGCTTCTCTCTCACATGGAAACAGGCAACACCTAGAGCATCATCTGCTCAGACTTGCCTTCAGAGGAAAGAGAAACCACAAACAGCTGCCCCACGGGCCCTCCTGCCAGATTCCAGATTCCAGCTCAGACCACGGATCTTGATGACTTCATCAGTATCCGAGCTGGAATTCACTTCTCCAGAGACGGAGGGGCTGCCAGCATCCCAGCAGAGATGCTGGACAAAGAGGAGACTGCATGGTGGGTTCACACTTGAACCACACGTACAGCAGTGCACTAAGATCTCCACTCTCTACCCGAGGCTGAGCCTGGCCCGGGGCCTGCTTCACTAATTGGCAGCTTGAGATGAGCCCCTCCTCCTGACCTCCACCCTACCCCTTTAAAAAGCCTCTTGCTCACAGAATCAAAAGATACTCCCAAATTAGAGCCTCATTCCCTTTTGTCTGGATCCAAGAGGAAATGCAAATACCTTGGAAGAAAATGTGCCTCTGTGTGAATGAATTTATCAGAACCTGTCCAGAACAGTTTTGCTGAAAAAGAAACTCTGTTTTTCTAAAAGAGCCTGGCCAGGAAATGAAGTTAAGAAGCCAAAAGTTTCCAAATTAATGGGTCAGTGCTGGAAGGGAAGCCTTAAAGACTATGTAGATAGAACAAACTTCTCATGGGCACAGGAGGAAACCAAAGTTCAGAGAAGAGCATCTTTACAGTGTCCCACAGCAAGTTTGTGGCAGAAAATGGAATTTAGAGGTCTTAGTTCTTAGCCTTGTGCCAGTTGCAGAAAAGGAAAGTTCAAGGCCTGAAAAATGAATTTGCCTACTTCACAAGTTTTCCAGAGGCTGGCACTTCCTGCCTTTGGAATATTTGGTTCCACCCAGAGTGAATCTCAGTTCTTGACTGTGAACAGCTGCAAAGCAGCACAAATGGACAGAAAGGGATATGGGTGAGAAGAAAGATGGGGTGAAGGAGGCTTCCTGAGCAAAGACTTAGGAGGAGAAGTCTGAATTCTCAACTGTATCTGACTCAGTAAATAATATTAACTCTTGACTTAGGGGCTATTGGCTTTCACCTCTCTTTCTATCCACAGTTCCCCAAAGAGAAATAGTAATGCTGTCCTCTTCAGATGCAAAGGATAACACACTAGTAAATTACTCCTGGCTTATACATCTCTAATTTGCATTCCTTCATTCTTTATCTTATAATAAGATAAAAATGAGACTTTAGAATCAGACCTGAGTTGTGCGGTTTAAATTTTAAAAGATTTTTTTGATGGTGGTCAAATATGCATCACATAAAATTTACCATCTAAACCATTTTTAAGAGTACAATTCTGCAGCATTTAAGTACATTCACAGTGCTGTGCAACCAATCTCCAGAACCTTTTCATCTTATAAAACTGAAATTCTATACCCATTCCCTCAGCCTCTGGTAAACACCATCTACTTTCTATCTCTATGACTTTGACCACTGATAGGTATTTGCCCTTCTGTAACTGGCTTGTTATACTTAGCATAATGTCCTCAAAGTTCATTCATGTTTTAGCAAGTGTCAAAAATTTCTTCCTTTTTTAAGGCTGAATAATAGTCTATTATATGGATACGTCACCTTTTGTTTGTCCATTTAACCATGTATGAACAATTGGGTGACATCCACTTTTGGCTATTGTGAATAATGCTGCTATGAATATGAATATGCAAATATCTTTTTGAGACCTCACTTTCAATTCTTTTGGGCATACATCCAGAAGTTGAGCTGGTGAATCGTAAGACAGTTCTATTTTTAATTTTTAGAGAAATTTTCGTACTGTTGGCTTAAACTTGTTGGGCCTTTATTTTCCTCATCTATAAAATAGGCTTGAGGTTGTTGAGAGTATTAAAGAAATCATGTACACAAAGCTCTTGGCTTGAAGCCTAGAATGTGGTAGAAATTTAAGAAATAGTTATCCTGTAGGACTCTTGAAGAAAGGGATGGTGTTTCCTTTCTACATCCCAAGCATTTAATATGGTGCCATACTCATAATATGTGTTTAATATATTATTATTAGTGAATGAATGAATAATAAATAAATGCATCCTTGTAACTCTGGAATATCTAGAATAATTCTTGTACTTTGTAGGTGCTCAATTGATGGTAGTTAAATAAATTCATGTGGGCCAGGCATGGTGGCTCACACCTGTAATCTCGGCACATTGGGAGGCCAAGGCTGGAGGATTGCTAGCAGCCAGGAATTTGAGACCATCCTGGGCAACATAGCAAAACCCTGTTTCTGAAAAAACATTAGCCAAGTGGGGTGGTGTGCACCCACAGTCCCAACTAATCACGAGGCTGAGGTGAGGGGATTGCTTGGGCCCAGGAGTTCACGGTTGTAGTGAGCTATAATTCCATAACTGTACTTACACTCCAGCCTGGTCAACAGAGTTAGAGCCTACCTCTTTAAAAAAATTTTTTAATGGAAAATAACAGGAAAGCCTATAGAATTTCCTATATAAGGTTCTATTTCTTTCATACTGCACTTCATGAGAAAAGGAATCTGCTCATGTCTCTAAAGTTTCAGGCGGGACAATTCAGAATCAAGTACTGTGTTTGGCCCACTGCCACTCATGCCAACAGGAGAAGGGGTCCCTCTTCCTTCAGCCATGCCAAGTGAATTCCATTGCACAGAGGGTGCAAAGGCAGAATAGCTCCATGTGAAAGTAACTAGCACACTTCCAGGCTACACTGGGCTTGCTATACTTTCTCTCTTTCTGTCACATTCACAGAACACTTACTGTGAGCTCCAAGGTATATTGCAACGCAGCGTTGTCCATGTTGAATCTTCTTAGTCCATGCAACTCAGATCTGGCCCAGCTCTAACAGTAGCTATCATTTCTTACCCCCAGCAGCATCTCCCTTCTGTGGCCACCTCCTTGATCCCAGTAGGGTTACCTGTTCTTACAATGGAACCCAAGTCTTTTTTTTCTGCCCATAAGTTTGGCTTCTACTTTTTTGCATTATCCGTAATACACACAATATTGTAACTACTCAGTTTTCTAGAACTCCTTTGTATTGCCTTCTCTTCTTCTGGAATGTCCCTTCCACTCCAGTATATTGTTCAACACTTGCCTATGTACTCTGGTGACTGGAAACAGAACTGAGAGGAATGGAAACTCCCTCCCAGGTACATGGATTGGGAACTCATTTAATGCATCCTTAGCCCCTTACATAATGCATCCTTAGCCCCTTACATAACACCTAGAATTCATCAGGAGCTCAATAACTACATATAACTTAGATAAATATTGGTTTATTGCATCCTGTTCCTATGCAATTCTCTTTAGATTATAAACTCCCCAAGCATGGAATTAAGAAATATGTCTCTCCTATCAGGATGCCTCCTAAGCCGGAGACCATGTTTCTCTCTTGTATTGGAGCTTTCTGAGGGCCAGTCTGTGCCACCTCCATGTTCCTTGAGCTCCCAAAACTGCATCAAAGGCCTTGTTTAATGATGACTTAGACCAGGATTTCTCAACCTTAGCCTTATTGACATTCTGGGCCAGGTAATTCTTTGATGTGGGGACAGGATATTTATTTAGCAGTGTCTCTGGCATCCACCCACTAGATGCCATTAGCAACCCCTCCCAGCTCTGATAACCAAAAATGTCTCCAGACAATACCAAATATCCTTTGTGTTTGGGGAATGGAGGAAGGGCAAAATTACTCCTAGTCAAGAACCATTACCTTATGAGAATGGAAACTATTTTTTTACTAGAGGAGAAGTTAAATATTTATTGATGTTAGATTGAGTATTGATAAGTAATATACTTCCAGCTCCTGGGGTTTCTTAGAATTGAAAGTGGGAGCACTCCAGGGGAAACGATCCCTGCATAGGACAAAATTTCTGTATCAGATCATTGGGTTGCAGAAGGTAATGACAGAAGAAGGACATGCCGGAAGATGAGGACATACCCTGTCAGAAGTTATTAGAGGCAGAAATTATTCCGTGCTTCTCAAGACCTGCTAGAGCTCAGTACCTGTTGGCCAGGCACAGTAGCTCATACCAGTAATCCTCGCACTCTGGGAGGCTAATGCAGGTGGACTGCTTGAGCTCAGGAGTTGGAGACAAGCCTGAGAAAGAGAGAGACCCCATTTCTACTAAAATGACTAGAAAAATACTAGTTAGATGTCGTGGCAGGCACCTGAAGTCCCAGCTACTTGGGAAGCTGAGGCAAGAGGATCTCTTGAGCCCAAGAGTTTGAGGTTCCTGTGAGCTATGATGATACCATGGCACTCTACCTGGGGTGACAGAGTGAGACTCTGTCTCAAAAAGAAAAAAATAATAATACAATAAAGGTCTGCTCTGGTTGGAACCTATCTGCCTGCAGAAACTGGATCCCAAAGAGACTGAGTGACCTTTTTAATGTTGCACAAAATATCAGAGACAAAACTAGGACTTGAACGCCCCTTGAGATGGACATCTGAAAGACTGGGGTCATGGTGTGCCCTCAGATGTCCAGGGCCTTTTCTTTTGTCTTTCCTAATCCAGTGAGTCCTCTGGTTATAGGATCAGACTAGACCAGGGAGACGAGAAGTATCCATGGGTGATCTTTGCTAGGGGGTGGAGATGGGTTAGGGGGACAGAACTGTTCACAGTAGCTGCCCATTTCCCAAGATGCTAT
This sequence comes from Loris lydekkerianus, assembly GCA_963574355.1. Lineage (NCBI taxonomy): Eukaryota > Metazoa > Chordata > Mammalia > Primates > Lorisidae > Loris > Loris lydekkerianus. The sequence continues at coordinate 77,308 of CAUYPK010062173.1, read as the reverse complement.
GGGTTACTGGCTTCTGAGCCTACTATCTCACTTTTGTGTTGCTATGTAGAGATAAGCTATCAAGTTCTGCACAGGACCAACTGAGGAAGTTGGGAGGGCGGGGAGGCCATGGCAGCTGGCAGGAAAGGGCTGGCAGCAAAAAACAAATGCAAAGCATCCTGGGAACAAAAAACTGCTAACTGGACTGTTAAGAAGTGCAGAGAGAAGAAAAAGAAGAATCAAGGCAAGGGGAGAAAACAGGAGAATGAAGAGGAGGAAAGGCAGAGAGACCCACAAAATTTAAAGAGGCTCAGTGAAGCAGAACACCGGGAGGGAATTTTCCCCTTTCTCTGAAAAAGTGATTTTCTCCCTTCTCTGAAAAACATTATTTTCTGGAGCTATGATATTTTAAATGTACTTTTCTTCTGTCTTGGCCTTCTAACAGCTAATGCACCCCAAATATTCTTAAAATTTATTTGTGAACCTATAAACAAAGAATCGAGTCTTTAAGAGTAATTTACTGTGTGACTTCTGGAAAGTCAGTCAACTGTACTGAGGTTTTATGCCTCCCTCTTATTTAAAAGAAGAAGAAAAAAACAAAATACAGGCATTCTGAGCCAGCCATAAGGAGAGGCCTCCTTGTCTAACTCACTAGAAGTGCTAAAGAGCTGTTCTTTTATCTGGAACTACCTAGGGAGAGATTTTCTTACCATGAGCTTTTACATCCTCATTCATTTGAATTGGTGCTCTGGGAGCCAGGCAGGGAACAGGTATTTTTATCTTACTTTAATGGATAAGCAGTAGTGTAACTAGTAAAAAATGGATCTCTCCTTTGTTATCCTCCCTGCTTTTTTCCTCTGAGTAGGATTCAGAGACTAGGCTGAGCAGTTTAGATTTTGGATAGGTTCTGCTCTTTGGGGAGGGGGCAGACAGACTGGCAGGGAGGCTGCTGGTGTCATGGGAAAGCTTGAATCCAGAGCCTTCACTTGATCCCAGCTGCCTAAACCTCTCACAGTTATATGACTTCATGGTCTTGACTGCTCTGGCTTAGTTTCAACACTGTAAGTAAAGCAGGACTACATTCCATAACCCTCTGATAAGCAAGTCAGGGCTGAGTAAGGCTGAGTAAGGAAGCAAACTGAAGATTAAGAATTCCCAGTCTGGGATCTTCATGAGCTTCCTCTTCTTGTTCTGTCTTAAATACTCACTCTCAGTTTCTCTTTCTTCAAGGTCTCCTTTCCATTCTCATCCAACTTGTAGGTGGCAACTATTTCTTTATTTATACTCTTTTCTAAAGCCCACATCCTCCAGGGGGCCAGATCAGATTACACCAGTCCTTTGAGGAATCCTTCCTTTACTTTGTTATTAGATCCCCAAATTTGTCTGCCTGAACAAGACCCTGCACACACAGAAAGACAGCAGTAAATTAGGGGTGAGTTATATGTCTAGTGTAATTTATAGGCTAGCATACAAGTTAACGTCACGTGCATAAAATCCAGAACTACCTCTGTTGATGCACTGCCTTGGGCTCTGAAATTTTCATTTTTAGGGAACCAGTTTCTGCAGAGTTGAAGGGACTATGAATTTATTAGTTATGGGGCCAACTCCTGTGGTTATTAGAATAACTGGATTATTTTGCTGTGTCAGACATACCCTGGCCTTAAACTCTACCTCCTAAGGACAAAGATTATATTGGAGAGAGTGGCCCAATGAGTGAGTGCTTCATCCAGAGCCACATTGGGGTGTCACTGTCCTGGCTGCTTTTAACATCTGCCTCTCTGCTTTGAAGTCCAGCATAGAAGAATGTCTAAAAGGCAAGAGGCCTCCCATAGGCCAAAGAAGAAGGAGGGTCCAAGTTCAAGCACAGGAATAAGCATAGAGAAAGGATCACCAAGCAAGAGGAGCCTTTCCCTCCTTATGAGGTCACAAAATCATCAAGGAACAAAAAGAATGACCTGCCTTCTCTACCTTATGTGATACCGAAGACTTCTTGCTGCCTTTCTTGATCTGTCCAAACACACACACACACAGGACAGTCTCCTGGGCCAGGCTAGACCAGATGACAGCAACCTAAGGAAGCTCCCAGGACAGGGAAAGGGTGGGAGCACCCAGGCCAAGGGTCTGGATGGCTGCGGCAGGTGACGGAGATGGCGCCTCTGATCTTGACCAAAGTTATTTTCCCTATGTGTCTTTATGGAATCAAGAGAAGGAGAGGAGAGAGGAAAGCAGAGGACAGCTGGGGCGCCGGCCGGCCGCGCGGGAGACCGGGCGCCCGGCGTGGGGGCTGCCGCTAGGGTGCAGCTGCGGGCTGACGCGCGAGCTGAGCCCGGAGGAGCCGCGCCGGAGACCGGCTGGCAGCGACGGCGGTGAGGTTCGGGTGTTGTGTTTCCACTGTAACTATAATTAGGCGGATTCAGTGTTTATTTAGGCTGAGAGCTGTAAGATAAATGACAGCCTCGAAGATGCTTTTCAGCACTTCATAAATCACCCACCGGCCTGGGCAGTTTGCTTCTGCCACGTCTCCGTTCTCCCTCCGCGCCCTCCCTGTCCCCCACTCACCTCGGAAGAGGGCACGGGGATGACTCCGTGCCTCTCACCACAAAGGGCAGGAGGGCAAAGGGGAAATGGTGTCTATCCTTCCCAAAGCTCCCAGCGCCCTGGAAGGGTTACCAGGCAGCTCCCAGGAAAGCTGTCAGAAGCCTCCTCCCGAGGTGGTCCTGGCAGCCAAGTGGGGCTGGGTTGACGGGCAGGCTTGCCCTCCTGTGGGAGAATGTGGTCTCTAATCGGCTCTAATTCAAGCTCTCCTCCTTGTGCTTCCCTGACACATCTGGAGATTTACAGGAGACGTTTGAGAAATATTTATATTACAAGGAACCTTTTTATCCTCCTGCTATGACTGTGTGCCTCTCTTGGGGGCTCAGGGTGGAAAGGGTCCCTTTCCCATGGGAGAGCACATTCTTGGAGAGGGATTGTGGAGAGCAGCCCCACCTCCCAAGCAGAGTTTGGAACTCCCTGGAGATCCGGAAGAGCAAAGAACTGGGCGGGATCAGTCCCCTTAAAAGGCAAAGGGAGCAGAATGTGGGGAGTCCAGCATGGGGTCTCTCAGACTTGAACTAGAAGTAAACAGATGAAATGCAGAGGTAACAACCCCACAGAGAAGTGAACAAGGTCCTGGACCACCACCTTTTCATGCAGAAGTTTCAAACCAGAGCCAGCATTTCAGGGTCACCCATCAGACATCAGGGCCAGTGGCATGGACCCTTCTCCCAGCTTAGAAACATGGACTTGGGGAAAATGACCTTATGTAGAAACAGCAAGTTAGTCTTTAACAAGTAATAAGGCTTATAATCCTCTTATGAAGCTCATGATACCAGTTTAGGTCATTCATGGGTTGGGGAGACCAAGCCAAGCCACCAAGGAGAAGGGACTCCTAGCTTCAGATATCAAAGTACTGCTGCAGTGGAGAGGGGTGCCTGCCCTTTTTTCCAAAAGCCAAACCAAAGCCCCCTTTTCTAGGGATGGCCCTCCCCAAGGGATGTGCATTAGGCCAGAGAATGGAGCCATCTTCCCACTTGGAATGGCACCTACAATGTCTCAGGCCCTATGGCCCCTGAGTTCTACGAACATGATCCTCACTGCCCAAGCACTGCCTAGAAGACCAGAATGCACCCATCAAAGGAGTAAATGGGCCAGACACCAGGCTTCAGAGTCGGGAAGATTAGCTACTGACATTTGTATTTTGTAGGGCATAAAAAAGGCTATTCTTTCTGCTGTCAGGAAACCAAGCAAAGAGAACAGACATAGTAGATCAAATCCCTAATTCAGAGGCTCTGTGTAGATATGTTAGTGTTATATAACCCTGTGAGCTATGTCATAGCTTCATTTATTCATTTTTTCAGCACGTATTATGCACATTCTATGTGCAAGGCACTGTGCTGTGTGCTGGAAATAAAATGATGAAAGACAGTCCCTTCAGGTTCCACTCTTATGTAGCAGATGGGCATAAAAATAAATAATTACAAACAGCAATAGTGGAGATGTGCACAAAATAGATGGAGCCTGGTACCTACTTGACAAAGATGATCTCTTTGTCAGTAAGGGAGCTCAGATGTCCATAGTGGGCCATTACTGAAATCTGGGTAAAGATGTAAAAAAAAAAAAAAAAAAAAAAAAAAAGAATACTCTTACCATAGTGCCTGCAACACCGTAAGTGTTCAATACTGTAAATGTTAACATTAAAAAGAAATGAAGGAAAGAAAAGGAAAAGAGGGAGGGAGAGAGAGACAGAGAAAGATGAAAGGAAAACTTCTATATATATATAAAGTAGGAAACAATGCTTAGGTTCCCTGAAGAGAGAGAAATAATTTTTACACAGCCACTACCATCTTCTCCACAGTTTCTATCGTGAATTGGGAGGCTTTGGTACTAATCCCAGCTCTGCCATTAGCTGGAAACATGTTCTTACTCAGTCTCTGGGCTTTAGTTTCTGATTTGTGAAAAGAAAAGTGCAAATTTCTTTCTATAACATTTTCACATTTTATGATTCTGTCCAAGAATGTGCACCATCAGCCCGGTAAGGTGGCTAACACTTGTAATCCCAGCACTCTGAGAGGTCAAGGTGGGTGGATTGCTTGAACTCAGGAGTTCTAGGCCAGCCTGAACAAGAGCAAGACCTCGCCTCTCCTAAAAAATAGAAAAAACTAGCCAGGCATTGTGGCAGGCACCTATAGTTTCAGCTAACTTGGGAGGCTGAGACAAGAGGATTCCTTAAGGCCAGGAGTTTGAGGTTGCTGTGAGCTATGACACTGTGGGATTTTAAAGCACACAAAAAATAGGAACACTGATAGATATGTTAATAATTTTGCAAATCTAGCCAGGATGCAGTGGCTCATGCCTGTAATCCCAGCACTCTGGGAGGCTGGGGTGGGAGGATCACTTGAGGTCAAGTGCTCAAGACCAGGCTGAGCAAGAGCGAAACCCCTGTCTCTACAAAAAAACAGAAAATTTTGGCTGGGCATGGTGGTGCATACCTATAGTCCCAGCTACTCGGGAGGCTAAAGTAGGAGGATCACTTGAGTCCAGAGTTTGAGGTTGCAATGAGCTATGATGACACTACTGCACTCTAGCCTGGCAACAGAGCAAAACTCTGTCTTGAAAAAAAAAATCAATAATAATAATTTTACAAATCAATTAACAAAATGTACTGTTCCAATAGTTTCTAAGAAATGCTCTATCACTGATTAAATGTCCTATGTAACACTCAACATGAGGATGTATCATATGTCCTCAGTCCTGACAAATATCTTTGTGACACTATCAACAGCACAGCAACCAACCTGAAGCTGCAGCAATGTCAAGGTTGAAGAGGTCAAATATCCAACCCCAGGATGATGTTGGAAATTTCCCTAAGCCTAGGCTACTCAGAACTTAGATTTGTTTCTCTTTCTGAAACCTTGATCTCTCTGATGAACTTTTCTCAAACCTCCTTGTTTATTCCATTTAGTCAACATATACTAAATATTTCCCATGTGCCAGATACCTTGGCTAGATGCTTAGGATTAAAACAAATATTAGTATAACGCTTTCCCTCAAGATGTTTATTGTCTTTTAAAGGGAGATACATGAAAACATATCAAAGAAATGTAATAAAATGCCATAAGTCTGCATAGGGAATACTGGGATGGCAAGGAAGAAATAATTGTTTCTCTCTCATGCCTTCACAGTGCTCTGCACACCACTGGTGTCCCATATGTTGGATAAATGAATAAACCAGCAAATAGCCTGGAGTAGAAGATCTGAGTAGGCAGATTAGTAGGAAGGGGAAAGTAACCTACCCCCTCCCAACAATGCTATGAGACAAATAAACCAACTAAATTAAGGGAAGTAGGAATGGGGTTTTATATCCCCACAAACAATTCCTTGAAGCTGGTGTATTTGATAGATATACCCTGAAGCTGGTACTTTCTTTCTCTCAGAAAATCCCAAGGCTACCGATTTCCTAGCCAAAATAAATTGAGCAGGGTAGGAGCACAGGGAAGATGTTCTCCCAGCCATACGAGAAGAGGTGAATCCTACCTCCCCAGATCATGATGTGGAAGGAAAATAGTCATTGTGCTGGTTTCTAAAGAAGCTGGACAAGGATGAACCAAACCCCTCCAAGTCTTCATTTGATCAAAGGCCGCACACTGTCTTGTTGTATGTGGGGCTCACTCTCTCTGTAGTTTAGGATCTGAAGTATGCAAAGGAAGACAAAGTTAGAAGTTTCCTTCTCTCTGATGGCTCACAGACCACCAGACACAAAGAGGGCTGGATGAGAACGTGTGGGTAAAGCAAGAAACCCAGCCCTGCCCAGGTAGAAGAACCTGGGGGGAGGGCTGCTTGGGGGGAGTAAGGAATGACAACTTCCTTGTAAAAGACAATGTACTTCTTTGTTTTATATTTTGGTGTGAGAGGCTAAAATGTGAGGAGGCTTGGAAGAGCTGTCACATTTACTAATGAGATCCATCTCCATAACCCAGATCTTCAGAGAGCTTCTTGCAACGTAATAATTCAATACTCCTCAGAACTTTGCTTCATTTCTACTTTCTTGAAGAAGCAAGCGAAGAAAACTAGGCATTTCCTGTTCGACCCTGTGTCCGTTTAGATGCACTAAAGTCCCCTGTCTGGTTAACTTCAGGTTTTTCCTATTGTCAGCAATCTCAGAGAAAGCCCCAAATTTCAGCAGTTAAAGTTGCAGGCAGACCCCAGTAACTGTCATCCAGTAACCTCCTCCTGCTGACCCCTGGCTTTGAACTTGGTTCAGTCAATGTTCTTGACTTTTCCCACACTCCCTACTTCCAGTCAAAGAAAACTCAACAGAGCCTGTTTTCCAGTGTAAGCATGCAAATTTCACACTCAGCTTCAGGCTTTTGTAGCTCCTGGCTTGAGCCACCCTCCTGTCCCCCCCTCAGGAGACAGGTACACACAGATAATAGAATTTGCTTTGAGAATCTGCCCTTCAGGTTAAGAAGATGGCATGGCAATTCTTGTCTGAAGAACCTGTAATTTAAATGTTTCTCTAGGACTAGAGAGCAAAGTCGCAAAGACCCAGAACACTTTACCAGTGCACCTTGGAAGTCAAATTGAGAGCTTGTGCTAATGCTAGATAATTCTATTTGGCTCAACAAGCATTTGTTGAGTACCTTCTAAATGCCAGGCACTGTGACAGGTGCTGGCAATTATTGCTAACAGCCTGTGCTTGTAAAGTAGTTGGCCAGGGTTAGTAATGCTGTTCAGTGGCTGAGGAAGAAAAGGTCACATGCCTGTAATCCCAGCTACCTGGGAGGCCAAGGAGGAAAGACAGCTTGAGCCCAGGCGTTCAAGGCCAACCTGGGCAACAGAGTAGAACCAAGTCTCTTAAAAAAAAAAAAGAAAGAAAGAAAGAAAAGAAAAATGATAAGACCGAAGGGAGAACAAAACTCATGATCATAGCTCTGCCTCTTCGGAAACTTTTACACAGCCTCCCCTGAGAAAGACAGTCAGAAGCACAAAGAAATCCCATCTCAAGATAATGCGTTTGCTCTTGAGTCAGCTGCTTGTCTCCCTTCATGAATCTCAGCAAAGGAGACAGCTTGGGATCTGGATTTGAAAGAGCTGGGTTCAAATTTTAACCTCTCCACTTAGTTATGTGAAACATGGATAAGTTATCTGACCTCTGAATCTCAGTTTCCATTGCCATGAATTGAAAGGAATAATATTTGCTCTGCCTACCTCGTAAGTCAGAGAGTCAGATGAGATAATGTAACACGGGCCAGTGTTTCTCAAACTCTAAAGTGCACCGAGTCACCTGGGGATATTGTTAAATTGCTGACTCTGAGTCAGTAGAGCTGAGTGGGTCTGAGCACTTCAAACACGCTCCCAGGTGATGCTGATGAAGATGGCCCCCGGGTCACACTTTGAGTAGTAGGTGATGGGCTATTTGCTAGTCAAATGGGAAGGATGATGATAGTGATGAGTATCACCAGCTAAGGAAACACGGAAACTCATTCAGAATTCAGCAGAGCCCTATTAAGTGACTACAGCTGTGTTCAGCAGCCACTGTGTGGTCAACAGAAGCAATTTATGGCATGGTCTTGCTTACTTAGGTGAACTTGTTAGAGAATAATACTAATCCATCCAAACACAGCAGCTAGGACAAAGAAATAAAATAAAAATTTAGAATTCTCCTATCTTCTTTAGCTAAGAACATTTACTCTGGATGTAAAACACTGAGATATGGCTCAGCACCCATAGCACAGTGGTTAATGGCACCAGCCACATACACTGAGGCTGGCAGGTTCGAACCCCAGCCCAGACCAGCTAAACAATGACAACTGTAACAAAAAATAGCTGGGCATTGTGGCAGGCACCTGTAGTCCCAGTTACTTGGGAGCTTAGAGCTATGACACCACGGCACTCTACCTGGGCAACATAGTGAGACTTTGTCTCAAAAAAAAAAAAAAAAAAAAATTGAGATAAAAATCACAATGGTATTGCTAAATCATATCCAGCTCACTATAACTGTCTCCTGCCACATTTCCTCAGAATCTTAAAACTGTTAGAAAATAGGGTGGTGCCTGTGGCTCAAAGGAGTAGGGCACTGGCCCCATATGCTGGAGGTGGCGGGTTCAAGCCCAGCCCCAGCCAAAAGCTACAAAAAAAAAAAAAGAAAAGAAACTGTTAGAAAATATATGCTTGAGGGTGCTGACCTCATATCCTATCCTGGCCTGGGCTGTATGCTAGTCTTTGAAGACCCTTTTGAAGTCATCTCACCCAGCTTCTGGGCACTGATACTGCCCCAAATAAGAAATATCTTCTCTCTCAAATGCCTTCAAAAAAGCTTTCTTTACTTCCTTAATGAAAATAGCCACTAGCACATATTCTTAGGAATATTAATAAGCTAACAATTTATAACTCTTATGAGCTCATGAGGTTGTCCTAGCAGTGTGTGACCCAGAAGAACTGAGCTTGAATTTGCTTGTCCCAGTTACCTACAAAGAGATGATCCACTTCTTAGAAACTGCATGGCCAGGCCTCCGAAGGCTGAAACAAAGCATAAAATTGAGGCAATTATTGAGATAAATGGAAGGGGAAATAGTATAATGAAATACCCCTGGGTGGGAGGCAGGACTCCCAGATTTTAGTCTTATCTTTGCCATGTCCTGCTGATCTGGGATTGGGGTCTCCGCGTTGCTAAACAGAATTTGCCTGCCTGGAATGTGCATACCTCTCCTTTGAATGTATGATTCCAAGGTGATATTAAAGAAAAATATTAATAAAAAGCAAAAAAGTAAAACATGTTTTTTTAAATTAACATGCACCAGAGGTGTTTTTCAGACATTTGCTAGTTTGCTGCTTCTCTTTGGTCTTGGCGAGCTGGGTTCACTGGAGTTGAGAGGAATCAAACAAAGTTCTAATCAGAGGCCCCTAGAGTCTTCACTCCCTCCAGAACTTCTCTGGAGAGCAGCTGGCACTGTGGTCCCAGATCCTGCTCCAAGCTCACAGCTAATGCAAAGCAAAATCTTTCCTGGAGAAGGAGAGCAGGGAGGAGTAAGTGGCGACAGTTTATCTGGACCTGGCGCTGGGTTCATTAAGAGGCCTGGTGCCGTTTATCTGCTTCTTGTCCACAGAGTCGGCTGCTCTGAACACTGAGTCCAGGGCCTGTCACCATCCCAGCCCTGGTGGCGTCAAGTTGGAAGGGTGTGAAACAGTGTCCCCTCCCTACCCCCCACCTCAATCTCCCCTGTTTCCAACTGTCTGTCCTCAAGGGGTCAGATAGGAGCTGCAATTGCAGGAAAAAAGCCTAAAGCCCTTCTGTCAATGCTTTCTGCCCTGCAGTGAGGTCCTCTGAGTTGACAACTGCTCCCATAAAGAAGCAGGCCCCAGCTCAGTGGAGGGAAGTACAGGAAGATGGGATGTGGGCTAACCTTTATCAAAGCCACCATGCCTTGAATGTAGGTGACACTTGTTTCAAGTGGTGCCATTTGTCCTTGTCTGTGTCACATTCTCATTATGGGGAATGGGATGAACTTTTGTATCCCAGAAGGGTAGGCCCATGGTTGTCAAAGCTTTTTCTTAACATCCTGCAGCAACTCAGTGGAAGAATCAAGAATGGAACACTTGGTTCTTGGTTCTTGGTTCTAAGAGCACTTGGTGTGCTCTTACCTAAGGGGCCCCATGTAAGGGTATATGGCCATACATCCTGGATGAGGTGCACAACTAGAAACAGGGACCTACCTTAGCAAATGCAAACATTATAACCGAATCATTTGTACCCTTATAACAATCTGAAAAAAAATAATGGAACACAGACCTCCTTAATCCTGGACCAGTCCTGCCTGGACCCCGAAGGCCTTCTTCACTTAGCATTCACATTACAACCAGCTTCAAAAAAGAAGATGCTCCAGACCCTGAACAGGACCACCCAATGGTCAGGATGTGTCACACTGCCCCATCTGAGCTCTCGCCTGGCTGTTCAGGATTATCAGCACAACAGGTGTGTCTGCATGGGCTTAAAGGCCCAGCCTGTGAACAAGGGGAAGATTCTTTTTCTGGCCAGGCCCAGAGTTCCTCCAGTGCAGAGGAGGGCAGTGACTTCATCCAAATGCCTGAAAACACCTCTCCCCAGAGGGAGGAGACGCTTTCCTAGAGCATCAGTGCATTATTCAAATATTTGGAGTAGACTCCAAACTTATCAACTTCCTGCTCTATCTAAAGAGAAGGAGAATCACTGCCACAGCCACTCTTGGGGTTCATTTCCAAAGGGTTAGTGACTTTTCCCAGAAAGGTGGGAGGCAGAGTCTGTCTCTAAAACTAAAGAAAGAGAGAGAGACGGTTGTTTTAATGAAAATCTGCTTCTTCAAAAGCCCCAAAGAGGCCCTGTGGTCTCCTGCCCATCAGCTTCAGGGCTAGGTCATGCTTACTCTCTGCTATCTGCCTCTATTAACCTACCACCCCAAAGTTGCCTCGCTTAAGGTTCAAGTACCCAGGTTGCCACCAAGTAAAACCAGGCACCTATATTCCTAAGAAATCTCACACTGGTCTCCAAGCCCCTGCAGTCCTTTTTCCCCCAGTAGAGAAACCAGCCACAGCGTGTTCCTAGAATGGAGAGCAGAGCTGAGGCTGAATGAGAATTCACAGTCTGGCCAGGAGGCTGCTGGACTCAAAGGCTTCACTGCCAATACCTAGGAAGGGTGAGGCTATGGAGGGGGCCACTGTGCCACTACTGAGTTTCTTGGCTGAACATGTTACAAATGCTTATTGTTGCCAACTCAACAGTATAGAAATTGTAGAAGAAGCTAAGGAAGGCTTCCTCAGAGGGTAATGGTCCCTCGCCCCAAATTTACCACTGTTTGCCCCTTGAGGGGTAAGTAGAAAGTGAAGTGGATGTGTTAGGATCCTGGACCTCTGCAAAGCAGCAGCATCTGATGTTGTGAGACTATGCAAGGGAAGAGCTAGACACAGTTCAACACTCAGCCCCCTGAACACTCTCAGCACACTTTTTTGTGTGTGTGAGACAGGGTCTCGTTATGCTGCCCAGGCTGGAGTGCAGTGGCTATTCACAGGCCCGATCTCACAACAGAGCAGCACAGGAGTTTTTGACCTGCTCTGTTTTCAACCTGGGCTGGTTCACCCCTCCTTAGGCAACCTGGTGCCCCACCCCCACCCCCAGCTCCCGTGCTAAACTTAGCATGGATGCCTAATGGGCATAATGCACTGCAGCCCAGAACTCCTGGACTCAAGCGATCCTCCGTCTCAGCCTCCTGAGTGACTGGGACTACAGACATGTGCCACTGTGTCCAGCTCCACAAAACTTTGTACCTTTAGGCTCAGCTGTCCATGACGTGTCTCTCTCCTAGAACATGGTTCGTGAGAGCTGGGGCCCTGAAGCCAAGCTATCCTATGTTAACATCTCAGCTCTTCTTATTAGCTCTATACTTAATCTCCCTAAGCCTCTATTTCCTCCTATGTTACATGGACATAATAAGAGTATTTACCTCTTGGGATTAAATGAGATCAAGTTCTTAGCACAGGGCTTGGGTGCATGGTAAGCACCCCATAAATGTTAGTTATTATCATGAGCTCTCTTTATCTTTAGGGGCTTTTAGGGAGGGGGCTTCCTTCCTTTCTGCTTCCAACTGCATCCTTCCAGAATGCTGTCTGTCCCAGTGGACCTTTCTCTTCTTTTTCTGTCTGTTCCTCTCCTTCACAAAGTGAAATATATTCCTGATGCCCTTTGTCCAGCAGATGCCCTTTCTCTCTTACTTCTTTGGAGGCGAAAAGGACAGAAGGATCATTTGACTCGGTATTTCCAAAATCTGTAAACACAGAAAGAACAAAATGCCCTGCCCACCAGATAGCTGGAATGCAAGTGCCACTTGACTCGTTGATATAAACCCTCAGCAGCCCCTGCCTGCCCCATCCAGCCCTGCTTCCCTTGGCAACTGGGGCGGGGGGTTCAAGAGAGGTATGTAAAGCCTGTAAGTGGCTCTCCCAGCTCTTCAGAAAGCTGCTTATCAGGAATGAAACACTGGCCCAAGCTTGCCATGACAGCAGGAGCTGCCTGAGAAGAGGGGCTGAGATAAATGAAGTATCCTTCATCCCCATCAGTGTGGGCCAGACAGAAACCAGGTGCAAGGCAGTGAGCCTTCATCTTCTGTAAACAATCTTCCATCGCGGACTGCAGCAGCTCGAGCCTGAGATGAGGATTAGAAGAACAGCTTCTGCAGGCCTGGGGCCGCTCAGCTGGACAGAAAGTTAAAGGGCGCACAAGATAGCTCACTGCTGAGAAAGACGCTTGAGGAAACACAGCCATTCGTCACCAGGGGGTTCACTTGACCTGGCAGGAGAGAATCTGATATCTAAACAGTTCCCTGTGTCCCTGAAGCGCTCTGAACGTTCCCCAGCTAAATATTTGATATCACATCAGATAACAGCCGAAGGCTCTTCGCACTAGTTCCAGAAGGCTGCCACTAGAGAGGAGAGAGGCCCAGCCAGTGCTAGACTTGGCAGAAATCAGCAGGACTTGAGGGGGGGGTGTCCTTTAACTTTGGCCAGCCCAATTAGGAACAAAGACCTTGCCCAGCAGAGGTCAGTCCTCTGTAAATTCAGAAGAGAAATAGAATAAATCCCTTGCCAAGGCAAGTCTCCCCTCCTCACCCTACTCTACCTGCCTTCTCTCTTCTTTTATAGAAGTTTCACTTGCAAGAATTGAAAAAATAACCATGCCCCTTGAGAGCGGATGGTAGATGGATGCTGGTTTTGTCAACCTGAGATTACAAAACAAAGCTAAGTGCTCAAATCCCCTCAGGGAGGTGGGGACAGACAGACCTGGCTAAATGAAAGAGCTATGGTGTTTACAAGTCCTATTTTTTCCCCAGCAGTGGAGATAAAGATGTTTCCATTCCCATGTTGGGAGTATTGTAAGACAGGAGAATGAAAGCACATTTCATATAGTTTTGTCTCCAAGAGAAAGATGTTCCTCCTCTAGTTGTAAGGTAGGGAGGCAGTAGAAATAAATTGGATATGTTGGGTTAGAGAGACCTGAGTTCAATTCTGGGTTCTAATGTTTACTAACAGTGTGATCTTGGGCAAGATATGTGACCTCTCTGAGCTTCAGACTCCTTATCTGCAGAACAAGAATAGTAGTACCTAAGTCATAGGGTGGTTGTGAGGATTAAATGCTTAAGACATGTAAAGAAAGTACTTATCAGAGTGGCCACTATAATAAACACTCAGTAAATGGCAGCCATTGTCAGTAATGAGATCTTAACCACTAAAATAAAACTTAGAGACAGGATTTATCTAAAAAAGTTTCAAAGGGACAGAATTTTAGTACAGATTTATTCTTTTAAAAAAAAAAAAAACTTTTTTTTTTTTTTTGAGACAAAGTATGTCACTGGTAGAGTGCTGTGACATAGCTCACAGCAACCTCAAACTCATGAGCTTAAGCAATTCTCTTGTCTCAGCCTCCCAAGTAGCTGGGACTATAGGAACCTGCCACAATGCCCAGTTATTTGTTGTTGTTGTTGTGTTGTAGTTGTCATTGTTTGGCAGGCCCAGGCCAGGTTCAAACCCACCAGCCCCAGTGTATGTGGCCGGCTTCCTAGCAGCTGAGCTACAGGTGCCAAACCTATAAAAAACCTTTTTTATTATAGAACACTGCAAACATATACATTAGTAAAGGAATATAATGAACTCCCATAAACCCAATAACACCTAACTTCAACAATTATCACTCAACACCAATTTTATGTCATTTATACCCCCTAGATGGGTCTAGCTCATTTTACGCTAGTTATTTTGGCCACAAGTTTAAGTATTTTCTTATAGGCTCTGAGCCTATAGCACAGTGATTACGACGCAGGTCACATGCACTGAGGCTGGCAGGTTCAAACCCACCCCGAGCCAGCTAAACAACAATGACAGCTGTAACAAAAAATAGCCAGACTTTGTGGTGGCACCTATAGTCCAAGCTACTTGAGAGGCTGCAGCAAGAGAATCACGTAAGCCCAAGAGTTTGAGGTTGCTGTGAGCACTCTACTGAGGGCAATATAACGAGACATTGTCTCAAAAAAAAAGGAGGAGGGGGGGGATTTTCTTATAAGGGAAAGAACTTTGAATTTAGAGTTTGAAAATGTGTTCTGCCCTTGATTAGCAGAATCACCTTGGGCAGGTCACTTAATTCTTATGAAGCTGGGTAAATTGAAGATTCTTGGAAAAATGAAAATTCTTGAGCTGGATGAGGGTGGCTTGCGGTTGTAGTCCCAGCTACTCGGGAGGCTGTGGTGAGTAGATCTCTTGAGGTCAGGAGCTCGAGGCCAGCCTGGGCCACATAAGAAGAGCCTGTCCCTAAAAAGTGAAAAAGATTAGTTAGGTGTGGTAGCACACCTGGAATCCTAGCTACTCAGAAAGCTGAGGCAGGAATGCAAGGTTCCAGTGAGCTACAATCATACCACTAAACTCTGGGTGAAGGAGCAAGACTCAATCTCTTATGAAGAAAAACTCTTCATCTATAAAATGAAATTGATAATAATAATACTTGCTAGACATACTTCACAAGGCTCTGGTGCACAGGAAGTGAGAGGTCCACAAAAGACCCTATAAAAGGGGAAGCACTCTATGTGTATAAACATCAGCAGTCACGGCTCACCTCTCACTGTGTTAGCACCAGGTACATACTCAATAAACATTTATTATTGCATACTAGGCTGCGCCCCCCCCCCCCAAAGAAAACCTTTAATTTTAAGTTGCACCCCTGAGCTTCGTTGGTCATGTTGCAAATCTGATCACTAGGGCAACTAGGCCAGAGAGAGTGGGTTACTCATCATGCACCAGCACCGTCTGCACATCCTGCTGGACCAAGAGAGTCGCGTCTCACACCACATGTCCGTGTTCAACGTCACAGCCTAGAAAATGTCAAAGCATGTCAGAAGCTTCTAGTCCTTTATCTCCATTAAGTTTCAGAGTAAGAATTACAGAGCCAGTGGGCAAGACCTCAAAATTCCATTTTGAAAAACAAGCTGTTGTGAACACAACCCAAGTCACCCTTTCAAAGTATTTGGAGATTAAGTTTTAGATGCTGAATTTAAAAATGTAAGAGGGGAGGCCTACACCCAAAGGTTGGCCCTAATGCTATTTTGGCTGCAGCCGGAGAGATGCTATTTCTCTCTTATTTTTCTTTCCTTAGAAGAGAATTTCAGACTTTCATCCTGGTCCCAAACTCTCCCTCGTGGTGGCCCATGAAAACAATATTGTCCTCCTCAGCAGGGCAAAACCTCTATTTCCAGCTGTCCTTTTCCCATCTCCTAGCTCCACACTAAGGTCCCTACTGTAGATAGATTTCTTCAGCCAGTGATTTTCTCACCACTAAGCCCTGGCTGTTGGCCATCTGTGGAGCATGTCTGTGTGAAGGCAGAAATGAAAGAACCCAGGCAGTAGGCCCAGATCACTGGTGATCTGAGTTTTTAATGAACTTGAAGGCCAGAGACTTGAAAGGAAGGTCACAGTTCACAACAGAGCAAGCACAATATGCATCTGAATGATTAAATCCTGAACTTACAGATATCAGTGTTCCTCAATACCCACTCCTCTCAGGCTCAACACTGCCCTGAGCAGTCAGGGTTCATGGTCTCCTGGAAGCCTTTGACTTCATGCTGTCAGAGGCTTATAAAGGCCATTTGATAACTGGGTTATGTTTTGATTGAGAATAAGAATTTGATTCTCATTTTAGCCTTCCAGGGTCCTGACTTCTCCTCTTCCCCAGAAAGAATCCAGGGTCAAGTATTCAAAATGGTCCCAGGAGGAGGACGTGGCCTATAGGTGATCTCTGGCCTGTCCCTAAAGCTGCTGTTCCTCTTATTCCTATTTGGTCACACCTTTGAGTTTTGGAGATCTTGACTTCCTGGTTCCAACATTGGAAAGATTCTGTTTCCTGGCAGGAACCCGTCTTCATTTCTTCTACTTCAGAGCTGCTTTCTTTTATTTGCTTCTAGGAGCAAGATACTACCCACTTCTACAAAATACTATCCACTTCTCAACAAAGAGGTGATGCCCATCTTTGGTGTGGATTGTATCTAAGGCAGAGATGCAGGATATAGGGAAGACCCAAAAGGAAACCTAGAGTCACTGAGAGATCTCTGGGTCATCTGGTCCCAGCTCCCACCCAAGATTCTCCCCTACAGTATTCCTGACGGAACATTGTACACTGATGCTTTAACACCTCAAATGGTAGGTAACTCACTGGGATGCCCAGTTCAATTTTGGACAGGTTTTACTTTTTCAAAAAAAGGTCTTCCTATTCACTTTCTAATTTCACACACAGAAGCAAAACAGGATGAATGGAAGATTTTTAAGAATCACATGCTACATGCTTTAAAGTCTTTGAAAATATGTGTAATATCTTCACTAAGTCTTTCATCCTATAAGCTAAGCATTTCAGGTTATTTCCACAATACCGCATGCAGGAAGAGAACAATGAACTAGGAGTAAAAAGACCTAAGTTCAAGTCCTAATTTCATCGGTTGCCAGCTGTGTGACCTTGGGAAAGTCATTTAATCTCTCTGAGGATTACTTTTTTTCCTCTATAATATGGAAATTAAATATATATACTTTACTTAGGGTTGGGAGGATTAAATGAGATAACACATGCCTACATTATTTGATAATTTTAAAACATTATATGTATCATTCTCTGTTCTGGATGACCTCCTCTAGAACTCTCTAAATCAGAATGTTCAGCTAAATATAACATTTGTTACTTCAGTTGGCATCTATGAGCCAAACACTGTAGTAGACATTGAGGAAACAGAGCTAACAAGACGGTCCCTGGTTTCAACATAGTCAGGGGGTTAGAGTATGTTGAAGCCAAGGCGCAGATGTACAGGTAGAGAATTACTCAAGGATTACAGGGCAAGGGCTCCTCATTTGGGGCAGAAGGAAGGGACGCCGGGATGGGTCTTAGAAGATGCATAGGAGTCATCCAAACCAGAGGAATGTGGGAGCACAGGGATGAAAATTTGCAAGGCTATGAGGTTTATTTGGGATAAAGGTAAGCTATTTTGAGTTTTAAAAGTCATTACCTCAAAAGACACAATCAGGGTGGTGCCTGTGGTCCAGTGAGTAGGGCGCCAGCCCCATATAACGAGGGTGGTGGGTTTGAACCCAGCCCCTGCCAAACTGCAACAAAAACTAGCTGAGCGTTGAGGTAGGTGCCTATAGTCCCAGCTACTCAGGAGGCTGAGGCAAGAGAGTCGCCTAAGCCCAGGAGTTGGAGGTTGCTGTGAGCTGTATGCCACAGTACTCTACCAAGGGCGACAAGTGAGACTCTGTCTCAAAAAAAAAAAAAAAAAAGACACAATGAACAGAGTGAAAAAGCATTCAAATTCATACAGACAGAAAGTAAAAAGGTGGTTTCCAGGGACCCAGGGTAAATGGCAAATGGGAGATGTTGTGTAATGGGTATAGAGTTCAAGTTTTTGAACATAAAGTTCTGGAGATTGGTTGCACAGTAATGTACATGTACGTAACTCTACTGAACTGTGTGCTTAAAAATGACTAAGATGATAAATTTCATGTTTTATATTTTGCCATACCAAAAACCATTCTGAGAAAAGTAGAGAAATTTGATATGAACTGGGTTTTATTACAATTTTTTTATTATTAAATCATAGCTGTATACATTAATGCAATCATGGGGCACCATACACTACAATTTTTTTAGGTATGATAATACTGTGGTTATATAGGATAATGTCCCCTTTTTTTCTGACCCTACCTCTACAAGGACAATGCCCTTATTCTTAGGTGATGTGTCCTGAAAATTTTAAGGGTGAAGTACAACCTATTTTGAAATGTTTGGAAGGATGCGTGCTTGCATAGTAATATTAAGCAAACTGGCAAAATTGCAACAAAGTATTGCTGGTGATGAACATAAGGTGTTCCTTGTACTGTTCTTTCGAAATTTTTTCAAATTTGAAGTTTTCATAATAAAAACTTGGAAACAAAATTTAAGTTGCTGCATGAACCGAGGCGAAAAAAATAAGACCAAGCCACCATGTGTGTAAAAATATTAGATGTTTCTAGGCTGGGCTCAGTGGCTCACGCTTATAATCCTAGCACTCTGGGAGGCCAAGGTGGGTGGATTGCTTGAGCTCAGGAGATCAAAACCAGCCTGAGCAAGAGTAAGACCCCCAACTCTACTAAAAATAGAAAAAAGTAGTCGGGCTTTGTGGCAGGTGCCTGTAATCCCAGCTACTCGGGAAGCTGAAGCAAGAGAATCGCTTAAGCCCAAGAGTTTGAGGTTGCTCTGAGCTGTGATACCATGGCACTCTACCCAGGGCGACATAGTGAGACTCTGTCTCAAAAAAAAAAAAAAAGAAAAGAAAAGAAAAAGAAAAACTAGCCAGTCATAGTGGCACATGACTGTAGTCCCAGCTACTCCAGAGGCTGCAAAGCTTGAGGTTGCTGTGAGCTATGACAATGCCACTGCACTCTAGCCTCAGGCAATAGGACAAGACCCTATCTCAAAACAAAACAAAACAAAACAAAACCAAAAAGCCAGGTTGGTGCAATGGCTCACACCTATAATCCTTGCACTCTGGGCAGCCAAGGGTGGTTGACTGCTTGAGCTCAGGAGTTTGAGACCAGCTTGAGCAAGAGTGAGACCCTGACTCTACTAAAAATAGAAAAACTAGCAAGGGTGTCCTGGCACACGCCAATAGTCCCAGATACTCAGGAGGCTGAAGCAAGATCACTTGAACCCAAGAGTTTGAGGTTGCTGTGAGCTATGGCACTCTACCCAGAACGAGGGAGCGAGAAGCTACCTAAAAATACAAAACAACAAAAAACAAAAACAAAAAAGGAAGGAAAGAAAGAAAACCTCAACAAAACAAAACAAAAAAGTTATTATGTGTTGTATGAATAGTATGTGTAGTATGACCATGAAGAAGTTATTTACTCTCTGTAAGTCTCACTTCCAGAAATTATAATAATACATTCTCACTTAGAATTATGGCACAAAATAGATGAGACAATACATCGAAAGGGCTTGAAGCAAAAGCCAGTATTCAATAGGTAAATCACTGGTAGGACTGAAGGAATGAGGAAATGTTGTAGTCCTAACTGACTGTGCTGGCGATACCATGTTGCACAGTTTATATTCTGTCTCTGGTGTTCTCAGAGGATGTGGTGATGTGGCTCTGGTTCCTGGGTGACACTCACCACCTTGGCATATACTGAGCAGCTAAAGGATCAGGAGGTTGTCTCACCTGGAGTGGGAAAACCATTAGAACTCTCTTCAGAAAGAATAGCAGTAGGAACAAAGGATAAACATTTCAGTAAAACAAATCTCATCTTGAATAAGACTTGAAGAGAAAGTTGATTATTACAAGAAGTTGCTGTGAGCTCCCTGTCTCTAGTGATGGGTAGGTTGCAATCTGAGGGCAGACAACCACTTGTGAAAAGATTGTTCCAGGCTTGGCTAGTGCAGTGACTCCCACCTGTAATCTTAGCACTCTGGGAGATCAAGGTGGGTGGATTGCTTCAGCTCAGGAGTTGGAGAACAGCCTGAGCAAGATAAGATCCTATTTCAAAAAATAGCCAGGCGTTGTATCTGACACCTGTAGTACCAGCTACTTGGGAGACTGAGACAAGAGGATCGCTTGAGCCCAAGAGTTTGAGATTTTGTGAGCTATGATGCCACGGCACTCTCCTGAGGCTGAAAAAGTAAAACTCTGCCCCCCCCCCAAAGAAAACAACAACATTGTTCCAGTTATGCAAAGAAAATTGAACCAGATTATTTTTTATAAAGAGACAGCTGATTTCAAGTTTTGTCACTTCTCAAAATACATTCCACCTGCCCACTCTGCCCTTTGATGGGCTTGTCTTGGGTCTCCCACCGTGACACTCCCTGAAAGCCTGTTGTGTGTGGAAAGCTCTTGGAGTCCTCTAATATCACCTCCAGTTAATTGAAATTCCCTCTCCTGATGATGGGAGGCATGAAAGTGAGAGTTCAGAAGACTTCAGAAGCTTTAACTTGACCTTATAAAAACAAACTGTAAATCCCTGCTTCCTTATACTCTCTCACTGTCCTTTAATGATTTTTACTGATTCTCAACAAAAATTGATATTCCCTTTGGTCAGGAAGCCGAGTGACTATTTGCACAGTAAGTGAAATATGGCATATTTGGAGTCCCTTAGCTTGTGAAAATTACCAAGGCCCATTATTTCAGCGTGGTTGTCTCTAGGCTCGCTCCAACACATGGAAAAAGAACTGGTGGATGCCTGGCTCCTGCCTTCCCATAAACTATTTAATCTGTTTGACGCCTCTTACTGGTAAAAGCTCAGGTAAAGGGATACTGAAGCCGGATGAAGGCTGAGATCTCTAAATATGTTGAAAATGTTATCTGTTCTTTCTCAAATATGTCTCTCTCATTCAGGTATTTGCTCTGTGATAGCCTTTTACCTTGGCAGCTGCTGAGTCTCTGTGCCTTGTATTTCAAAACTGATAAGGAAAGGCAAGATCCTCCCACAGTGCTGTCAGAGCACACGGTGAGAAAAGACGGCATGTGACGTGGACAGTGCGGCCTCGCAACCAGGCTCACCCACCTCCCCCTTCTTATGCGTGCCTTGCTCACTGAGAGAGCAGAAGGTGATGGGAAGGAGAAAATAAATGGGCTTTCTCTGAGGGACTTGCACAGGCACTCTAGTGATCCCCTTATCTGCAGACTTGGCAAATTCTTTACAACATCTGATCAAGGAAGGGCTTTTTTGATGTTTCTGCATGTTCTCGATTTACTGCTCTGCTGCTGGGATATGAAGAGATGCCCTTATCAGGAGCTCCCTCAGAGCTTTCCAGACAGGTTGCAAAGTCTGCATATTTTTAAATAAACAGCAAGCTAGTCCCAGAATGTGGCTTCTTTGGGGCTAAAGCAACATTTGCATAAAGCAGGAGAGCAGATGCCAAATCCAAGTGATCTACTGTCCTAATCTGGCTCTCTTATCCCTTCCTTCTCCTCTTCCTGTCTCCACAGACTCCCCATCATGTTAATTCTGCTATTAGGACACTCTACAGATCTCCTGGGCCTGGGCTGAATTATGGGATGGGAAGCTGCTTGTGGCCTCCAGGTTTTTGCCTTCATCTGCCTTGCACCTGGCTTTGTAGTCCAATGAAGGAAACTCACAGCTGGCAGGGGTTAGACTTGGACTTTTGATTTGCTGATTCTCTCAAAGTCTTCAAAGCTCTGACCTATATGTCTACCACAATGGGGGGGGGGGTCTCCTGCAAGGTCAAGGAGGATGGGATGTGGAGGGAGGTTGATTCATGTGAAAGGAGGCAAGTAGGCAGTGCTGTGGTCTCTAACCCTGGTGCCAAAAGCCCCCACCTCTCAACCTGTGTTTTGACTCCCACTATCTAGAAAATCATAACAACCCATGTCTATTGGAAGAATTTAGAAAGAGGTGTCCTCAAAGAAAATGCTTTCCAAAATCATTTTAATAGTCCCCTTCTCGTTTTTCCAGGATCGATGTTATATACAAACCTGAACCCTTCAACTTTGAGATCAGTCATGTTCAAAGTGCCTACATCTTTCCAAATTTGAAAACTACCACCCTAAGTGGAAGATCCCTAAAGCGAACCTCTGATCATAGCCAAGCCCTGGATCATTAGAGATTTTCGCCAAATCTGACTTAGACTCTATTTGCAGGAATTTTCAGTCTTTTTTTTTTTTTTGGTAGAGACAGAGTCTCACTTTACCGCCCTCGGTAGAGTGCCATGATGTCACAGGACTCACAGCAACCTCCAGCTCTTGGGCTTCCGCGATTCTCCTGCCTCAGCCTCCCCAGCAGCTGGGACTACAGGCGGGCGCCCACAACGCCCGGCTATTTTTTTGTTGCAGTTCGGCTGGGGCTGGGTTTGAACCTGCCACCCTCAGTATATGGGGCTGGCGCCCTACTCACTGAGCCACAGGCGCCACCAGGATTTTCAGTCTTTAACGGTTACACAGAGAAGGGGATTTCCTTGTTGAACCTGGTGATCTTGGCTTTTGGGGTAATCTGCTTGATTTTTTTCTTTTTCAAAAAGAAAAAGAAGAGGCAATGACCTAAGGAATTGAACAATGCTTTGTGGTCTGACAGCTAGAAGTGATGTTGAGGGTAGGAGGAAAGAGACACCATCCTCCTAAATGCATTGCATATTCCACATATATGGGAAGATTTATTACACAAATCTTGAGGACTAGAAAAATAAAAGATGTTGCCTTTCAGATATGTGATGTTGAATACATCACATATTTTCTCCAAGCCTTAGGCTCCTTGTGTGTAAAGTGAGAATAATGATTTTGCTAACCTCCCAGAGATCTGGTGAGAAATAAGAGCTAATAGCAAAGAGCTATGGAAATGTCAGCAACACCAACAATGATAACAAAAATAATAACAGCTGCCACCAAGAAGGAGGTCAAGGTAAAGTATCATGAAAGAAGTAGAATTACCTGGACAGCAATGATAAAAAGGAGTGGAAGTGGAATGGCTGCCCCAGGTCATCTGTGCCTCCTTCCCTTGAGATAACAGGCCTTATCCGCCTCACCTGTCTGCATTGTTTCTCCCAAGAATTCTCCTTTCTCTTCTCACAAATTACATAGACTGCTCAGCAAATGTTTGCTCCCTATAAACAGCTGCTGATGTGGCAGCTCTCCTCCTGAGCTTGGGGATTTGGATGGATTAAGGTATCTGTGGCTGAAGTAGCCTAGAAGTTAAGTAGATGGACATAATTTGCAAGAGAAAGAGAATTCCTCTTATGTCTCACCACCAGCCTGCCCCGTAGTCCTTCCTTGCCCAAGGGACCCTGCCTATGTCAACAGAAATACAACACTAGCTCAAGAGATATAATATCCCCACTGTGTTAGAACTGATCTGATCACACTATATTTTCTGTTAAGTTCTATCCAAAACTGCACACACTCTAGCAGTTTGCAAATATCTGGAGGAGCAGTATGTGCAAAAGGAGTTAATAGTTATTGTGTTGTCTCCAGAATGCAGCAAAGAAGAAGAATTAATGGACAGTGCGGTTTTCTCAGTTCTCTATGAGCTAAAAGGCAGCTAATAGCAATGTCCCTGTGAAAGAGGAGTCAGCATCTCCTTCTGGGGCAGGAAATTCTCTGCACATCTGCCAAAGGCCAGAGGAGAAACACCACTCCCTGTTGCTGGAAACAGATTTATAAGTAATTTACCCCTCCTCTGTCTACATTTCTTTAAACAACAAAACTTCTCTATTAAGCTAGCAGGTGTGTGTGCAGGGGAGAGTCTTTTTCTTCCCAGACACATTTAATGTAGAAAAACTTGGTTCAAACCCAGCTCCAGCCAAAAAAAAAAAAAGTTTGAGGGTTCTGTTAGCTGTGACACCACAACCCTCTGACAAAGTGAGACTCTGTTTCACAAAACAAACAAACAAAAAAGACCAATCACGGACCTGTGAGCTTTTCTCTCCTCTTACTCCACCACGAAAGGGGGGCTTCAGACCTCTAGGAAAGTAGACCCTGTGCTTCGGCAAACTGCTCCCACTTCATTCCAGGTGGAATAGTAAGTGTCCCCAGGGATGCTGAGTTACAACCGCTGTGACTGCAGGAACACCACCTGAGTGTTGAAACCTGCCTCATTTGAAAGGAGTGTTTGGAAGAGGGCTCTTCTAGGTTTCCATATGACCCAAGACAAGAATCTAAGTTATTTCTCAGGGAGTAAGCAAACATTTGCACTTGTCACAAAAAACAAAACTGAGAATTAAACTCAAATGTTCTGAGAAGGGGGGAAAAAAGAGGAAGCCAGGCATTTTCTCTTTTTCTAAGGGAGGAATCTGATATTGGGAGCAACTCAGCACCTGTCCAATGCAGAGGATATAAACAAAAGGTTTATGATACCTATTAAATTAAATTGAAATCTAGAATCCTGTTTTTGTCTAGAGCAGCAGTTCTCAAGCTGTGGGTCGTGACCCACAGGAACTGTATTAAAGGGCCGTGGCATTAGGAAGGTTGAGAACCACTGGTCTAGAGATTTGTGTGCAAGAAGCTTGGAGGAAGAGACAGAGTAAAGCAGAATTTGCACTGATATTTCCCCCCCCAGTTTCCCACATCCCTTTGATTTAGAAAGAGTAAAAAAACAGAAGGAAACCCCATTGCCATCTGAGATAAACTCCTCTTCTTATTCAAAAAAAGATATTTTTAAAAACAAAATTTTTCTTTAATGGAAATTAAGGAAGTTTTTCATAAGGAGAGGATTTGGAAAACACTCAAAGATTATTTTTGATAGATTTGTTTAATGTACATTTAAAATTTTTATTTTTTTCAAGGTCGGTTAGGATGTTGAACTCAACAGGCTTTAACTGGATGCTATTTTTCTTATATTTTTGTATTTGTATTTTGTATTTATTCTTTATTATTAACTTCTAAGGATAAAGACAAATTCTTTTTCTTTTTCTTACTCAAGGTCAGAGAATTAAGTTAAATCCTACTAAACTCTGGGTCCAAAATGCACAAAGAAAAATCAGGGAGTGGGGAAATCAGCTATCTGAATCTTTGGTATTCAATGAAGAAAATGGAGAATAGCCATATCTGGATTTTTGTTTTGCTTTATCTTAACTTTTCCTTTTCCCCCAAGTGTATAGCTACACAACATGGAGAGCTAATTTCCTTATCATTTCCATTCGGGGAACATTGTAAAGATAGATTAAATTGAGGGAGTTTTAGCAAAAAGCCCCTTTCTTTTTTTCACATCTCTGCCAAGAACTCTTCTGTTTTCCACTTGTACCTCCCTGAAATTTTCATTTTGCACCACATAAAGACAAAATATAAACTCCAAAGAGTGGAAGAAAAAAGAGCCCTTTCCATACAGGTAACAATGCCCATCTCCCTGGCCCGCTTTCTCCAGCAGTGTGGAAGCCCTGGCTGCAAATCTGCACACAAGGTCAGTTTCTTTTCTGGTTAGGAACACAAGGAACAATGCTTGTTTACAGACTGACCAGTGTGAGGGAGGCTCTCAGTCTGCAGTGTTAAGTCATGGTGTGGAGGGCAGCATCTGTGACTCAAAGGAGTAGGGCACCAGCCCCATATGCTGAAGGTGTCAGGTTCAAACCCAGCTCCAGCCAAAAACTGCAGGGAAAAAAAAAAAAAAAAAAGTCAAGGTATGAATTTCAATGGGTTTTGAAATGTTCCGCACTGTAGGTGGGAGCCTGCAAGCTTTTCAAAGTCATTTTTGCAATTCCCCTTTTCCAACGCACTTGAATTACTGAATTTGAATGTTCTGAATGGAGACCTGTGCTGGATCCAGGCTTTTTCCCACCCACCCCACCCATCCTTCTGGGATACCTTACTGCCTACCTCTGGGTCTCCTCTGCCATGCTCAATCAAGTGTGGGGATTGAAAATTGAGGAAAGAGAGTGCAGTAACTGGAGGTGAAGAATTAGAAGTTCAAGGCCTAAGAAAAATGTCAGATAGTATTTCCAGAAATATACACCTTGAAGCCTTTTCCTCTGCACAGCTTGTACAAATTTTGCCTCGTGGGACTCCCTATCTCAAAAACTGACAGCTCCTAGCAGAGGCTTTGGGCTGTCTGAAATGTGGAATCAGAGAACTCTGGCCAAAACCTTGCTGAGGCTGGACGATGGAAAGGAAGGCTTGTCTGAGACAAGTGCACTTCTCTTGGGTGTCCCTGCAGGATGGCTTCTCTGTCCCTTTTCTACCAATAGAAATGGTCGTCTGGGCCTTCATATCCTTTTCATTTCTAAAGTTG
Organism: Loris lydekkerianus; assembly: GCA_963574355.1. Classification (NCBI taxonomy): domain Eukaryota; kingdom Metazoa; phylum Chordata; class Mammalia; order Primates; family Lorisidae; genus Loris; species Loris lydekkerianus. The sequence goes on along the minus strand of CAUYPK010062173.1, from coordinate 51,037 downwards.
TGTCTTTTGGGGGGTTTATACTTGCTTAAATAAAGGAAGCCCAACCAAAACAAATGGAACAAACAAAAACTGGAATAACAGGCCCAGCATGGTGGCTCACACCTGTAATCCTAGCACTCTGGGAGGCCTAGGAAGGCTCATTGCTTGAGCCCAGGAGTTCTGAGATCAACCTGAATAAGAAAGAGACTTCATCTTTACTAAAAATAGCTGGGTTTGGGGGCAGGCACCTATAGTCCCAGTTACTAGGGAGGCTGAGGCAGGAGGATCTCTTGAGCCCAAGAGTTTGAGGTTACTGTGAGCTCTGATTCTGTCTCAAAAAAAGAAAAAAAGAAAAGAAAAAAACTGAAGAACTCTTGTATCAGACTTGCCCTAAAAGCAGTCAGTGTCATCTGCCTGAGACAGACAGCTTTAATGAAAGGTATGGGTGAAAAAATGCCTCCCAAGTCCCCTTCCAGCTCGAACTTGACTTTCGTCATCTTTATATTAATACATTGATTATAATACTATTGGACTAATCAAACATCTGAAGCTCACATCATTACACAACACTATTCCATTTTAAGGGTACTTGTTTTCTAAACAGGAGAATCTTGCTTCAACATTACTTACTGAGCATCTGTTATGTAGTGGACTTTGTTCTAGGAAACAGTAATGGAGTGATGCACAAAAATCCCTGCCTTCATGGATCTTACAGTCTAAAGTTAGGCAGTGGGAGATTGGCTTTCATATATATGGTTGCTAAGAACACAGTGTCACCTCTTTATTGAATTAACTCTTTTAGTGTTTTTGGAAAGAGAGTCCAAACTGTTACAAGTTTACTAAGTTTCCCTACCATAAAGCATGGTTTGTGATACTGTATTGTAACTTGCAGGTACTTTACTCCTTTGCAGTCCTGGATCATGTCCCCAATCTCATTGTTGACAGTTCCATTTTAGCCAATCTCCACACATTCCTTCCCCCAAAAGACAATCATTTGCCAAGTCTCTCTTCCTGGAGGCTCAGGCTGCTGGTCCAGTAAGAGAGGAAAGACCAGGGCATGACCCTAAGACTGACCAGGCCCTTCCCCCGCCCCTTTCTGGCTCAGCAGTCCCCTAGACAGGAGGCTCTGCTGGGGCTAGGAGTGGGGGGGCTGTGAGCCATCTCATGCTGAACTCTCCATGAACCAGGAAGGGAAGAGGGTGGGGGAAGGCAGGGGAGAGGAGGCTTCTGGGCAAACCTCTCTGGCTGAGTAAATATTGGGCTGCCTCATCTCCAAGGTGGGGGTTGAAATGGAGCTGTCAGGCCAGAGTAAACTGAAGCCTCTAAGGAGTAGAGGGTGCATGCTTTGTGGGGCTCCCTCTCTCTTTAGTTCCCCTCCAGGCAGAAAAGGCTGTAGGGCTGAGAATTGTCTGGACTCAGGCCAGTGATCTTGAGAGCTTGAAGGAAAGGGGGATTGGGGAGAGCTGTATAGAGAAAGAGTGATTTTAGCACTAACCAAGTGAGTAGAATATATACAGGATGCTTCTCCACCCCACCCTCCCATACCCCTATCCTCCACCAAATTTACATTCTTTCTTGCCTACATCTTCTTCTATCCTCAGAGAAAAGGATGAGGGTGGCACCCGTAGCTCAGTGGGTAGGATGCTGGCCACATACACCAAGCCTTGTGGGTTCACGCCCTGCCCAGGCCAGCTAACACAGCGATGACAACTGCAACAACAACAACAAAAATGGCAAAGCATTGTGATTGGCACCTGTAGTCCCAGCTACGTGGGAGGCTGAGGCAAGAGAATTGCTTAAGCATAAGAGTTTGAGGTTGCTGTGAGCTGTGACGCCATGGCATTCTGCCCAGGGTGACAGCTTGAGACTCTGTCTCAAAAAAAAAAAAGAAAGAAAGAAAGAAAAGGGCAAGTCAAATTGCAGTGGAATAATTCAACTTATATTAAAGACAGGGAAAGTAGGCCCAGAGAGGTTAAGTGACTAACCCAAGGACACAAAGAAGACCCTTGCTCCAATATTCATTTATTTATTGAACATACATTTACTGAGCATCTACTATGTCCTGGGCACTGCCCTAAGAACTAGGAACAATGGTCTCAGGTCTCCTGATTTCCTACAAAATTCTTTCCTCACTGAAAAGTATCTAAGCCATTTTTTTCCTAATAAAGAGAACAACAGTGGATAAAGGCCAGGAGGTCAGCCTTTGAATTAAAGTCTGCTACTTCTTGACCCCCACTATTCTCCCAGGAATGGACATTAAATATTTAACATCTCCAACTTCCCAGGATACACTCTAATTATATAAAGCATTTTGAGAACCAGGGAAATAGCAAAAACTGAAGCATCTGGAATACTCTGGTTGAGTCATTCTAGGAAGACCATGCAAGGAAGTCCTTAGAAACAGTACTGAGTAACCAGAAAAAAAAAAAAAAAAATCTGGTCCAACTGCAGGGGGATGCTGATCTTATGGACTACAGTGGGAATGTTCTCCCAGAGTCATGCAATGAGTCCTGTCAAGAGCATCTCTCCTTATGATACTGTATATATGGTAAGCCAGTAAGTAGTCTATGGAATTCCTCTGACTCCTTTGATTCAGTTCATAATTATTTTATTCCCTAGCAGCAGGTCCCATGGTTATGAAGCCAGGCACATCTGCTGGTACACTGCACAGGGGCCAAGGATGGAGGATATCTGCTTCTATCATGCCAAGACCAAGAATAACTCAGTGTAAGAAAATAATTTTAAAATATCTTAAATGTGAATATAAAAAATAGGAAATCACTACCAAAACTACGTGCCAGGTAGTGTTCTGAACATTTCTCGTACATATCATTTATTCTTGCACATCCTCCATTGTACATCTGAAGAAATGAGAGTTTACTCCAGAATGCTTGCCATCTACCACTCTAAATCAGGAACCTGAAGTGTCTTCCAGATTTTTCCGTAATAGAAAAGGAAAGGAAGGGTGTGGAGGACATGGCTAACTCTCCCCCTCTACAGGTGAGTAGGCTGAGACTAGAAAAAAGGAGGTCTCAGCCAAACACACCTAAGGTATTCTCAGCTGCTGAGAAAAGAATCCCTCCTATTTGTCTTCAGTCTGATAGAACTATCAGGAATCAAATGAAATATGAGGGTAAGAAATTGGCATAGTCAGGCTCTGTTCTGGTATAGATTGGGTTCTACAGAAAAGAGCACATATTCCCTTTAATAATGTTAATAATTGTTATAGCTTACCTCTATTTATTAGGAACTATTCCAAGCATTTTACACATATTAACTCATTCAATCCCAACATTCATCCCATAAGATAGCAGCAGTTAGTAATCGCATTTTGTAGATAATGAAACTGAGCATGGGGAATTAGGCAACTTGCCAAGGTCACAGGGCTATGGAGAAGCAGGATTGGATTGGAACTCAGATATTCCAGATTTTCTCTGATTCCCTGGTCTGGCACTCTGTCTCATTTTGACCTTCCTCATTTGGTATCTGGAGATTCCTCCCTATCCACACTTCCTCCTAAACCCCTTCCCACCAATTTCTCAGCAGCTCACAGTGTTGGCACAGGCACATTCACAACAAAGAAATGCACATTAGAAGTCTGAAGAACTCTTTAGGATTTAAAACCCTCTCTTTCTTTTTCTTTTTCTCTTGTCCAAGAGATCAAAGGCTCTCACATTGGGAGAACAAACGCTGAGGAAAAAGGCAAAGGAAAGAGGGTAAGTTCACACTTGGGCTGAGAAACAGATGGCACAGAGGCTTGACTGCCCCCCTCAATTGGTCTACAGGGTTGGTGGGGCTCTCCTTGAAAACCTTGATAAACTTTCAACCAGCCCCTGTGACTTCTCCTGTGAAGAATCAAGACAAAAAAAAAAAAAAAACCTCAAGATTTTTATTTTCAAACTGGACACATTTTTGCAGATGTAGAAAATGGAAATGTGGGGGGGTAGAGAGAGTTCTTTCAAATTTTGCCAAAAATATAATTAAATTATAGAATAATTTATATATATTATATATAAATTATAATCCCTCCCTTTCCCAGGGCTGTGGAAAAAAAAAAAAAAAAAGCAATCTTAATTAAAGGCTTTGAGGACCCTATGAGTGAAGCACATTGGCTTCTATTCTGGAAAGTTCAACAAGGAAGACCATCAATTGAGTTCAATGGGAGCAAAATGTGTTTTTGTTTGCTTACCATTCTCTCCTTTTGTCATTTGTACTGGGAAAATATATAATCATTTCTTTCTCCAAATAAATGTTTTCTGTGTAGACCTGCCTGAGGCCTCAGGTTGGAAGTGGGACACAGCAGGAAAGTGCAAAGTGGGGAAGGGGTCAAGATCTCTGCATCTAAGAAGATGGAAGGCTCATAGATTGAGTCTGTGTTAACAGGGAATTGATTTGCCCTTCATTCTTCCCTGGAAGAATCTGATAGTTTCTTTTACTGGGGGGAAAAAAAAAACAACAAAAAAAAACAGCCAGTCTTCCCCTTTCACCTGCCCCTCTACATTTCTCCCACCCCACCAGTCAGCCCCAGTCTGAAACCCAGCTCCTCCATCTTTCCTTGTGGTGGGCTTCTCTCTAACCACTGTTTCTTCCTACTTTCTTGCTCACTTGTCCAAATTTTGGAAGATCCACAAGTACCCCAATCAGAAAGCTCTACTGGATTGCACTAAATGGCTCCAACCAAGAGGAGTGTCCACAGACACTCTGTCCTCTCTGTCAAGGTGACCTCTTGGGGGAAGCCAAGGTTGGTGGCAATTTCAATTAAATGCAGAAAAGCAGTTAATAGATTTTTTTTTTTTTTTAAGACTGAGGGCAAGACATCAGCCCCTGGGAAAGTTAGGTTTCCACTTGCAACCCACTTCTCTTCCTCTCCAGCTGGGCTGTGCAATTATTGATAACTGCAGCCCCTCCTATAATGGCACCAGTTTCCTTAGGAAGCAAATGCTCAGCGTTTCTTATGTACATTCCTAGCGCTTTCGGCTGCCTCTCTTTCTTTGAAAGGTCACGAATTAAAGAGATGAGAGTGTGGATAAGACACCCCACCTTGGTCGCCGCTGCCCCTCTCCCTTCAGACTGTCCTGCCCAGGGCACGGGGGCTTTTGGGGTAAACCCAGGCCGAAGCCTAAGGCCCGCGTCTTCTCGACTGCACCGAGGGGCGAGTAAGCGCTGGAGGTTTGTCGAGCGGCCTCGGAACTTCTTGAGTCCCGCCACCACCCCCACTCCGCTGACCAAAGGTTTGCCAGTGGGACCCGCCCAGAGACAATAGGGGCCCCGGGGCGCGCTGTTAGCTTGTTTGGCAAGCCCAAAGGCTCTCTGAGGTAAAAAGGTCAGAGCGGGATCCCGGTTCACCTCGGTCGCCTCTGGCCACCCGCTGGCCCCCAACTGTTCCTAGACTTCTTCCTCTTCCCCACCTCCAACGCCTCCACCCCTCCCCCACTTCGGGCTATCACCTGGTTTCCCGCATCCATTTCACAGCCACCTCCTTCCTGAAGTCCAGCTTTTGGAGACTGAGGGAGTTCGTTCACCTTGAGCCCAGGCTGAAAGGCATTTTGGAGGAGGGAAGGCTTGGGCCAAACTCTCAAAGCCACTGGGGCCGGACGTCCCCGCAGAATAACTGTGAGGAAGGGCGCAGGGTTGGGCTGGTGGGTTTAACCTGTATGCCAATCTGGGGTTTGTCAGCGACCCATGGGTCTATGCCAGGCCTTACTCTGGGCAGGAAGGAGGGAGTTGAGGGGGAAAGGAAGGGGTACTTTGATCCGCCTTCCCCCACACTTCCTCTTTTTATACCCCCTTTCTGTGCTCTCCAAACAGATGTTTCTCTTCTTTCCTGAATTCTTTTCAAGACCCTCTGGGAACTGTTTTATCCCCCTGGTCTTCTTCCTCCATGCCTTTCTGGGTTCTCCCAATGACCAGTAGACTGACCCTTGTCAGGCCTGGGGCCCTGGGGCCCAATTCTGCTTAGGCCCATACACAGTCAGTCTTTCTCTTTATTTAGCTGGATCTTAAAGCTCAGCTCTTTCCAGCCCAACCAGCCAGAAACCACTCTTTCTTTACCTGTTCCCCAGGGCTTATGGAGTGTGAAGCCTCCTCTACCCCTAGATGGAGGAGCAAAGGCAGCTGGGAAGAGGGAAAAAACACAGACTTTATTGAAATGAGGTAGTTGGAGGTACAGAGAGAACCTGGTTTGCTTGGAGCTCAAGTTTTCAGAAATTTGGATGGAGACTCTACTGTCTTCAAGGTACAGAGAACCTGTGGCTGAGAGGCCTCACTGTACCTGCACTTCCCTAGGTTGCCCCCAGGGGTGGGGTGGAGATAGATAAAAGGGTTTTCCAGGAGGCAATAAATAGGGGAGGAGCTAGTGGGGAGGCGTGCCTGCACCTTCCTGGTTGAGGTTTCGTGGGAGCAGGCCTTGCACAGTGTTCCAGAAGTCTCTAGAACACTTTGGTGACTTACTGATGAGGGAGGAGGCAGGTCTCAGGGGGCTGCATTAGTGCAATACAAATGTGTCAGGAGAGGGTGAATAGGGTTAGATGGGGAGATTTTTGGTTTGTCACAAGGCAGCTGGTGCTATTGTAAGGTCTGTGGTGACTGGATTAAGGAATGGTAATATTGCCATCACCTCAAATCTCCCACATAAGAGCATTCAAGGCCTTCTCTCTGCCCTGGGCCTAGAAAGGGAATTAGGGCAAGAGTTCATGAAGAGAATCCTTGAAGCTCAAAGGCACTGGACTTAATAAACAAACTGCAGTTTGAAGAGAAAAGAGAATCCAGGAGGATTTGGCTCTGGATTTGTCTGGCTCCCACCCCCACCCCTATGTTGAGGGTGAGCTGATCCCCAGATGGAAGGCCTTCCTTCTACATTTGACAGTTTCCGTGCCTCCCAGGTCTTGGGTCCTGTAATGTCCCCAGCCTTCATTTGCCCACCCAGATTTGAGAAAAAGGTTTCTCCACCCACCCACCGCCCACCTCTAAAACAATGTTTCAGCTTTGGAGAGGATCACCGGGCCAGTGAAGCCGGAGACCCAAGTTGAGGAGAGCCTAGGAGAGGGCTGACTGGGGCGCTCCAGTGCTTGGAAGCCCTGCTGGTAATGAAGTTCAGTTCAGGAAGTGATGGAGCTGGGTGAGGCTTCAGGGGAGGTGCATGTCGACTGGTCTGAGGCATCTCCTGCCGCCTCCTTGGAGCAGCCTGGTGGGACTGGGGGCACCCTGCCTCCCTCCCGCTCGCGTTTCTTCTGCTTCATCCGCCGGTTCTGGAACCAAATCTTGACTTGCGTTTCATTGAGCTCCAGGGTGGCGGCGATCTCCACCCTCCGGGCGCGGCTTAGGTACTTGTTGAAATGGAACTCCTTCTCCAGCTCGGTCAGCTGGCGGGTGGTGAAGTTGGTGCGGAGGCCGCCGGGCGCTCCCAGGCCAAGCTCAGATACCTTCGCTGGGGGTGGGGCAGGGAGAAAGGCCACTGTCAGTTCTCTCACCTCTTTCTCTTTTTCCTCCCCTCCTCCCGGCACGGCTCTGCACCTCGATTCGCCATTCTGTCTACTTTCAGTTCTCAAAGTTCCTATAGATCGCCGGGATCCCTGTAGTGATCTCCAATCTGGAGGAGCCTCCCGCATACGTCCACCCCCTACAACAATGCGCACTAGACCCTGGGCCTGTGCTGGGTGCACAGATCCGGAAGTGGAGTGTGTAAGGACGCTTCCTCCTGGGGATGCCCAGGCACTTACTGGGTTGGGAGACTTCACCTGATCTGAGATGGGGTGGAATGCTCTTACCTGCTTCTATCAGGGAGGCTGAAGAAACCAGCCCAGGCCACCTCAATGCCCGGCTATAAAGCTATTTTGGGCCCGGAGAGGGGGTGACCACGTTTGAGCCCTACCTGTCTTGGGTGGGTTTCTCTTAACTTTCATCCAGTCGAAGGTCCGGGCTGTGGGGGTGCTGCTTTCTGACCGGCAGGACGATTCCTTGTCCTCAGAGAGGAGATCAGCGTAGGCTGGTGCAAAGCTCACCGCCTGCTCTGTCCCACATGGGGGCTGCGGCGGAGGGTACGGCCCTGGGCCCGCTCCACCGGCTCCGAAGCCGTCGGATAAACCCCCTAGCTGGGCCACGTAGCTCGAGGGATGAAAATAGCCTTCGTCTCCTTCAGACTGACCCAGAGGGTAATACTGAGAAGGCCCATAGCTGGGGCCGCAGGCGGCCGGGGCGTACCCCGAGGGCGCCGAGCTGGGGAAGGGCACCCCCAGCGCTGAGGGCGGCTGCTGAGCGTTATAGCCCGAGTTCTGCTGGAGTGCCGGGCTGGGGAGCCCCCCGCCATAGCGGCCCTCGCCTGTGTAGCTGTCAATGGCCGGAGCTGAGCTGATGGGGAAGGAGGTTGGGGCGCTGTGGGCGCTGTAGGCGCTAGGTCCCCGGTTACAGAGTGGGTACTCTAAGAAGGAGTTCATCCTATTATAGTCCATGCGTAGAGGCCGCAGGAGGGTCGGCCCGTTTGGGGGAGACACCCTCTTGCCCTACAACCTTTCGGTAGTATGTCACAGCGCTGAAGCTTGCATCCATGGCCTGGCCCAGCTCGCCTGGGCCAGCGCTTCCCTAGGAGAGGGTAGGGAGTGGGGGGGGACACATGTGATCTCACTCAGGCCAATGGGTAAAGCGGGCCAGAGTTTGGCAGCCCCAGCGCCCATCCATCACCCCCCAAGCATTAGCATGACAAAGACACTTCAATCACCCACAGCCCATCCATCTGAGAGCGACATGGAAGCGTCAAAAACATCTTCCTTCAAAGAGTTTTGGAAAGAAGGGACCAGAGGGAGAGGGGGGAAAAGTTAGAAGAATATTCAAGACTTTCCTCCCCTCCCAACCCCCAAGGCCTTCAATAGGCTTCTGGGTTATTAGATTTGGACAAATTCAACCCAGCTGCCCCTTACCCTTCCCACCCCCTCAGAGAAACCTCCCCACCCCCAAGGCTGTAGACCTGGAGGTGGGGAATCTAGCCTCCTTATTTTGCCCAGAACTCTTCCGTGTTTCTTTCCCTCAATTTGTCTGGGGTTGATGGGCTAGGACAGCCGGGTGAGGTATGTTATCTTGGGCCAAATGGATGACTGTGAAGGGAGGGGGTGCAAAAACACCTAAGGGTGTGAGGCAGGGTCTAGAATCTCGAGGAAGAATTCATTAAGTGAGGGGTGGGAAAATGGCATTTCAGGGAGCAAAACAGGACTACAGAAATGTGGAGAAAAGAATTAGAAATGCCCCATTCCTCTCTCCATTTCTCTGTATAAGCGCTCTCTCCTCATTCACACATCCATTTCTCTCCCTCAGCCTCTCTTTATAGTCTCTCTGTCTCAATCCATCTCTCTGTTCGTCCATCTTTCTCCATATTTATATTCGTTCCCTATCTATCCATCAACTCATCTCTCTAGATGTATTTATCCTCTCTCTAGCCATCCATAGCTGTAGCTAGCTCACTCACTCAGACTTAAATAACTCTCTATATCTCTCCAGAGAGCCACAATGAGCAGAGCTAGGTGATGTTTACAAAGGGGTGTGAAGAAGAGGCGAATTTTTATTCTCTTCTGCAAGTGTTCAAAACTAGTGGAGACCCCACATTCTCTGGTTCCCTCCTGCTACTCTCTCACTCATCACCCTTCATCCCCTTCCAAAAAACAGAAATTCCAAGTCTCAAATCCATAAATGCAATACCAGTTAAATCTTAAAGGTTACTCAAATTTTCGGTGAATTTTTTAGAATTGATATAGGGAGTTTGCTCAGAGAGTGGGAGAATCCGTGTGGAGGACCTAGGCTCTGAATTCTAAGGTTCAGGAGTGGAATTTCACCCCTTTCTGCTTCATGTGTCTGTTGGGGAGGAAAACAGGAAGTGCCTGCCTTCCTCACTCTCTCAGACAGCAGACCCTGAAGGGACTGGAAGAGAAGCCCTTTGGTAGAGCCCATTGATTCTCTTTCCTCTTCCTTCCCACAGACTCTGAGAACAAGAGCTTGGCAATCGAACACCCACACTCATTTGTAACCTGTCAGGGTGTCTGCCTAGATGGAGGCCTGAAGCTGGAGCTCGGGCAAGTCCAGGAGGGCAAGAGTTCAGGAAGGGATCTCTGTAAACAACAACTGAGCTGAAGAAAGGAAGGGGAAGCAGGTGGGACAGGTTCAGGGAGGGTCCTCAAAACTTCCCCCACACCAGAAAGGGTAGGATGAGTGCTCTTCTCTCTCCAAGGGACCCCAAAGTTGTCTCTGTGACTCCCTACCCATTTTCCATTGCCCCTGGTTTTGCTTGTCCTTCTTTATGGTTGCCTCTCCTGCTTTCTATTCTGTATCATCAGCATCACACTGCCTTTCTCTTCTCTGATAACTGTGGGCCTGGCTTGCCCTCCAGCTATGAAAGAACTCAGAGCATTTCGCAGAACCCCTGTCTCCTTTCCCTCTGTGTGCTCTGCTTGAGACCCTCCTCCCAGTTGGGGGAAGGGACCAGCTGGTAACTTCCTTAATGGGGGAAGAGTGAGAGAATGTTCACTTGCCAAAGGGGTAAGAGCAGACAAAGGAAAGAACTGAGATGTGAGGTGGTGGGGAGTGGCCTGGTAGAGAGATTGAAAAGGATCTTTGAGGTGGGAGCATGCTTTTTTATTTTCTATTGCACCTTTTTGAGGGAGGGATTTATAGATGCTCCCAATTTTTCCCCCTCATTTTAAGATTTCCTACACACAGGCTAAGACCTTTGGAGAAGATTTTGGGCAGAGGGAGCTAGTATTTGTCTTCTAACCCTAAATCTGAGCTAAACCTATATCTGATCTGGGTATCCTCCTTCTGAGAGACTTCACTTTCCACCTTTTCCTCATCCTAGGGAGAACTTTCTTACCCTATCCCTTGCCCTCCTCATTAAAGGAATAATTTGAGGTCTAAAGGGAAAAGCAAATTTTAAATCAGTTAATAAAGTCACACAAATATGTCTAGGAGTTGGGAAAATGCATCCCCTCTAGAACAGTTGAAGTCACCAATAGTCTGTTACTAATGACAGGAAGAAAAGTGCCTCAAGCTATACAATCCTTTGCAGTGTTTGCTTTGGCCTCAATCCTCCAAATTCACTATGCTCTCCAATTCATTCCTAAGTCTTGCCACCATCTCTTGCGTAGCAGGTATTTTAAAACTTCCCAAAATTCCTCCTGTACCTCCCAGCCCCAGCAGAAAGGACTGGGAAAACAAAGCAATTTAGCTCCCTAGGTTCTCAATCTCCTCCTCCTCCTTAAATGAAGCTTGACCAGCTGGAGTAATCTATGGACTATAGAATTTTTTTGTTGTCTAAATTAAATTCATTAGAGAGGGTCTGTGTGGATTAAGCACCAAAATGAAATAAAGTTTATTTCCGACTTTATACAATCTGCTTATACATGTAAGAGAGCAAAGAGAACATAGAAATGTTTAGAATTGAAATTATCTTTGAGAGTTGATCGGTTTTATCACACTGAGAATGCAAGGCAGAGGGACCATTGTAACTAGAATGGTGCTATGTTAGAAGTTTAAACCTCAGATTATGATCTGTGGAGGAAGCTGCTTTTGGCTAGGGGCTTGGCAGGAGCAATCTAACAGTTTTTTCCTGAGGCATTAAATGTCTCTATCTCCTCTCATCAGCCCAAATCTTGGAAGGCCAAACCCTGTATCAAAGGTTGGAGCTTAAGAACTAAAAAGATACCCAGAGTTATGATTTTTTCATTATAACAGATGTCTTCATTTTTGCAATTTGGGTTCTTGTAGTGTTGAAAAAAATAAAATTAAAAATAGAGATGAGTTTTTGTTATCATTGGAGGAAGAAAGAAATCTGAATTCTATGTTGTTTCTTTTAATGCATACTAGTTAAATCATCATGAATCTGGTTGAGAATCTTAGACTGTCTGGGAGGCTGAGGCAGGAGGATACCTTGAGCTCAGGAGATTGAGACCAGCCTAAGCATGAGCAAGACCTTGTCTCTACTAAACATAGAAAAACTAGCCAAGCTTCATGGCACACATACATGTAGTCTCAGCTACTTGGGAGGCTGAGAAAAAAGGATTGCTCAAGTCCAAGAGTTTGAGATTAGCGTGAGCTATGACCCATGGCACTCTATCCAGGGCAATAGGTTGAGAGTCTCAAAAAAAAAAAAAAAAAAGAGAGAGAGAGAAAGAATCTTAGACTGTGGTGATGCATATTGTAATAAGATGACTAGTAGGTTTGAGGCCAGAATACTTGTGTTCAAGTCCTTACTTGGCCATTTTTAACATTATGACCCTGGACAAGTTTTTTGACTTCTCTGAGTCTCAGCCTCCTACAAGGAGAATGGGCTTAATACTATTTACTTCATTGCATTGTTTAGTAGTATTAAAGTGAACAAGAAAATGGTTCGGTGCCTGTGGCTCAAGTGGCTAAGACACCAGCCACATACACCCTGAACTGGCAGGTTCAAATCCAGCCCAGGCTGCCAAACAATGACAACTACCAAAAATAGCCGGGCATTGTGGTGGGTGCCTGTAGTCTCAGCTACTTGGGAGACTGAGGCAGGAGAATCAGTTGAGCCCAGGAGTTGGAGGTTGCTGTGAGCTGTGATGCCACTGCACTCTACCCAGGGTGACAGCTTGAGGCTCTGTCTTAAAAAAAAGTGAACAAGAAAATATAAACTATAGAGAACTCTCTAAATGTATATTAACCATGTACATTCTGAAATAACATGTCAGTCTTATGTTTTTTAATAGAACTAGTATATTAAAATATGGAAATATGTGATAGTATAATAGTATATATGCTATATTTTCATGTAACATATCACCATGTATTATTCAATATGTACTTTATTATATGAAAATTTCATTGAAAATTGAGAAGTTTGGCTCTGAACTAAAGATCTTTATGAAAACTAAAATCTAATGCTTTGTATCTATAAATAATTAAAATTGGCCAGCACCTGTGGCTCAATGGAGTAGGGCACCGGCCCTATATGCCAGAGATGGCAGGTTCAAACCCAGCCCTGGCCAAAAACTGCAAAAAAATAAAAATAAAAATTGTAGTAGATGGTGCTTACACCTATAATCCTAGTACTCTGGGAGGCTGAGGTGGGTGGATTGCTTGAGCTCAGGAGATCCAGACCAGCCTGAGCAAGACCCCATCTCTACTAAAAATTAAAAAAAAAAAACAAAAAAAAAACTAGCCAGGCTTTGTGGCAGGTGCTTGTAGTCCCAGCTACTTGGGAGGCTGAGGCAAGAGGATCACTTAAGCCCGAGAGTTTGAGGTTGCTGTGGGCTAGGATGCCACGGCACTTGATCCAGGGTGACAGAGTGAAACTCTTTCTTAAAAAAAAAAAAAAAAATTGCAGTAGAAAGGTTTGAGGTTGTATGAATAACTTTTTGATTTTCCAAATATTTGGGAAGAGTTTTCTAGGGAGAAGGTTGTCTCTTTCCATAAAGGATTTAGCTTAGAAACTGTCCTTCCCAGACATAGAAGGGGCTGATCCCTGTCTTCTGGGATCTAGATAGATCAATAGGATGTAGCCTCTCATCTTGAGTGAATAATTGGGGGCACAATTAAATAAAGATTGGGACCTTTCCAAAAGGAAAGACTACAGTGACATGACAAATTGAAATAATTTTCTACTTACTGGGTTTATCTAAGTATGATAGTTTGGGCCAAAATACCCACTTTGGGAACTTGTCAAACACTGATCACCTGAATTTGGATCTGAATGACTGTCCAGGCTGTGATTTTTCTGTGGAGACTGAGTTAGAGATTTTAAGAGGGATCCTTCACTATTTACTTTTTCCTCTGAGGAAGAAGCAATTTGTTAGATCTGCTTCAGCCACTAAATATCTGCCTCACCACTGAGTGTGGAGAAAGAGATGGGGCATTGTGGGGTGGAGAAGAGGAATGGGGCAAAACTAAGCTGGAGAAGTCAATGGAGAATCTGGGATATGCCAGGGTCAGCAGGCAGAGGGGATGAGGGGGTCCTAGAAACCACCTTCTGCGAAGTGAGGGCATACAACTGTGAGAACATTCCAAAAAGAGGTGCAGTGGGTGAGCAAGCGCTTGCCAGAGACTTGAGAAAAAGGTGGGTAGGGTAATTCAACAGGGTTATTTAGGGAGACTCAGAAGATGTGCCTATGCTCTGATGTCTCAGCAACCAGATAAAACCTAACTAAAGGAAACTTTTGAAGTCTAGCATACTATGTCAAAGACAAACTTTGGTGGATCTTTTTATTTTTTATTTATTTATTTATTTATTTTTTGTAGTTTTTGGCCAGAGCTGGGTTTGAACCCACCACCTCAGGCATATGGGGCCAGTGCCCTACTCCTTTGAGCCACAGGCACTGCCCAAAAAGACCTACTATTTCAAAAACAAAAGTAAATATAACCTTAAATATTGAGGAAGGTGGCAGAGAATGAGAGCCAGAGGAAAACCTGGCTAGGACACTTTTTAATACTCATATTTATTGACTAACTGGCATATAGCACTGTACCCAAGTATATACTTGTTGAAAATATCTTTTTCCCTGCTTATTTAGATAATGATTGAAGCATGATTTTCAATATAAAGATATAAATTAAAATTTTTAAAAAGGCCCGACCATATACATGGAGGGTAACTTATGGTCAAACACCAAGGGTCACTTAAGAGCACATGACATTGGCCATAATAAAGATTTAATACATTGCTTGTGAAGACTAGCAAGTATGCATTTGGCATATATTAATGTAGAGTACATTAGAAGCATTTATTTCAGAAGATGAGAAACTGAGGTCCAGAAAGGGTAAGAGATTTGCCCAGGCATAAGTTAACTTTTTTTTTTTAATGACTCAGGGGTTATCATGATTGCAAGTAATGCCTCAATCTAATGGTCCTTTGCTTTCACCATAATATTAATGAGCCATGGATCTTAAAAGAATAATTTTAAGACTGACCAGCAGCTTTCTGGGCTGCACTGAAACATTTCTACTCTGACCACAACCAGTTTATAACCAGTCTACACTATAGACCACTCACAGTTGGTCCTGACCTAAGAAGACCCTTGCCCCAGTCAAGATAGGATAAGTAAGAGCAACAGCCTGGTGCTGCCCTCTAACTTTGCACCAGCTCTGGGGGATGAGCTCCCTGTCCCCCTGTCCAGGAACCACTCCTATTCCCCTTCCTTCTCTATTTCAACTGGGAAGGCTTGGGCTAAACAGGATGAGCCCAGAAGTAAAACAAGGAAAATGAATTGACTTGGAACACAGGAAACCTGACTCCCAACCTTTTATGAATCCCAAATTGCCAGCCATTCCTTTGAATTTGAAGTTGTGTGGGGAGATTGAAAATGAGAATCAATTCCTTCCAGAAATGGATTGCTTCTTTGTTCTGCCATGGTGTCACCAGAGTTAGTGAGTTTTGTGAATTTGGGAAAGGAGAGGGACAGAAAGTCTTGTGTATTTCCTGTAAAAAGAGTTGCAACTTCTCTCCAATAGTCAGCCAACAGGAAATACCTGGACTGGGAACTTCACACCCCTAGGATATCCAAAGTACCTGAATCTAAACAAGTAGATTGAACCATGGGCTGAACCCTCCTGGCTTCTGGGTCACTTTGGTAATGAGGAATCAGAACTGATGCAGTCCCAGGCAGGAACAGAAATTCCCTGCTCATTGGGGCACTGAGTTTAGGTTGGGAGATTTGGTAGGCAGTGGCCAGGTAAAGTAGATCCAAAATTCTTAAGCATGGAGGAAAGCAGAAAGTAAGGTAACAATTGTAATCTAGCAGTACTTCTCCAACTTGAATGTGCATACAAATCACTTGGGGATATGCTAAATTTCAGCTTTTGATTCATTAAGTCTGGAGTGGGGCCTGAGAGTCTGCATTTCTAATAGCTGGTAGTGCTGATGCTGCTGGTCCATAGAGCAGCCAGGCTCCAGAGAACTGGCACCTCAGAAGCCCCTGAATGTTGTAGACCATCATTCTAGGATGGGAATTCTTTTCAGCAAAGCAAACTGCATTTTTTGCCACTGAGAAGGGTGCTATCCTTTTGACCAAAGAAACTGGAAGGCGAGCCATCAGCCATTAGCAAGATTCTTCTGCCATTCTTAATCTTCATAATACCCTGCTATAGTTTCAAGAACATTTTTAATTAGATAAAATTATTTAGTTTGGTTGTCCATAGAAATCAAAGCCTCAGCTGAAATGTCTGTTTCATTTTGCTAGTGTAGAGTGCAGTGATTTTTAAGATGTTCAACACTGCCTGTGGGCATATTTTATGGAAAAATAAACACAGAGCCCAATGAGAGTGTGGTTTTAATATATTATATATTCACTTATTTATGGGGAAAATAAACACACAAGCCAATAAGCTGTGTATTATTACTTTAATATATTGAATTTATTTCATACCTATATATTTTATGAGGGAAAATAAACTAAGATACATGATATTATAATAACACATCTAATTGTTCCATATTAATTTATTTATGAGATAAATAAGTGCAATTCAACATGACATAAGATTATTTAATGCATGAGATGAATTCCATATTAAGACAGTTTAAGGGATTAAATTCCAGCTAACTAAGATGTGTATACTTTCTACACTGAGGGACCTGTTAAAAAATGTATGTAAAGGGCCTGCCTGTCTAGTCCTCTGTGTCACAACCTAAGTTGGCTCCCAGCTCATCCTGATACTTGCTGATTCGAAGTGCCTGGTACTCTTAAGTCCAGTTCTGCTAGTTCAGGGGAAAGTCTGAAAGGCAGGCCCAAGGAATAAACGGCTTTTAGAGAATGGCAGCATCTGCCCAAGAAGTAGCCGCACAGTGTCTGTTTCTGAGCCAGAGAAATATTAAATAAATCTAAGGAGGATGGATGGCTTTCTAGGGCCTTTTAAATCTCTGCGTTCTCAGAACCAACTAGGAAGCAGATCGGGAGATCGATCCTTGGTTCACAAGGAGCCAGGCAAGGTGGGGTGGGGGACTGGATATAGTGTTAGGGTGGAAAATGAAGTTGTTGGCTTAAGACAGGTGAATCTGCATTTGGAGAAAGCCCTGGCCTGGCTTCAAATGCCAGAGCAAAGGATCAAAAGTCAGACTAGGCCAGGCAGACCTGCCGCTCTCCTTCCCTCCCTACGACCACAGACTTTTCTTCCATCTCGCATCCTCAACATCCGTTGAGGTCATTTAAAAAAATAAAAAAACAGAAAGCAAATAACTAATGGGACACTGCCCAGCTCCCTTTCTTCCCTGGCGTCTGGAAGGCCCAGCGGGAGAGGGTGGGGGCGGGAGCGGATCCCCGGGCTGGGCTGAGCAGGGCGCATCCCAAAGCCGCTGTCATGGCGGCCGCAGTCTCTTCCCTCGCCCTCCCCGCTTCGCCGCCCATGCGCCATTTTGAGCATCTTCCCGGCTTCCCGGTCTCCCTTTCTCCACGCTCCTCTTTCTCTCCCTGGGGGCAAGTGTCTCCTGATGTTGCTTCGGCCTCCGGGTGCTTGTCGCCTAGCTGCTCTTCGGATGCTTTTCTAACCCCAGCAACACAGGGTGACCCACAGCGCCACATTTCACAGCGGACCTCTTTTTTAGCCCACTTGGAGGCCAGTTACCATCCCTGTATGAAGCTCTACTTCCCGAGAAAACCCCTGTCTCCACTCCTTGGCTATCCTACAGCTCCCAGGAGCCCAGCTTGTGCCTCAGGCTGCCCGTTCTCAGGCTTTCTGCGTTCCAATAAGGCCCTCCACCCTGCTTCGGGAGCCTAAATGAGAAACCTGGGAAGCCCTAGTATCCCTCTCAACTCAGCTAAACGTCTGCGCCCCCACCATGCCCCTGAAACCTGTCCCCAGACCTCCACTCTGTTCGCAGCACACTCTCTCCCTCCATTCGCCCACTTTTATTTCTAAGTAGAGGCCTGGGGAACACCCGCGCATTGCCAAAGGGCCTCTGTTCCTCTGTGTGTGTGTGTGGGGGGGGGACCCAGCTTCCAGTAACCCACCCCCTCACTCATCGCTAAGCCTTGGGCAGAGAAGCAGCCACCAGTCAGACTACTTTTGTACTATCCGGACTTGAAGGCCCATGGGGCTTTTTTATCCTGTGGGCCTTTGAACCTGATCAACTTCACACAGGTCCTGAAGGGGTGAGGATGGGCTTTGGGGACGTGGGGAAAGGGTCTAGGTCCCAATACAAACACTCACATTTGTATTATAAAGACATTTATTTCATCTATGAAAATAATGTACAATAAATACTTTCCCCTTTTCCTATTAAAGAATTTTAATAAATAATCTACAGTCTAAAACTTAAAAAAAAAAGAGAGGAAAATAGGTCCCTCTAGTCCTTTTTAAGAAAGCCCCCCTAGAGTTTACTTATTCCTGAGATTTCGTTGGAAGGAATCTACCAAACGGAATTTTTCTATGTGATTTGAAAGAGACGCCCAAGTGCCCAATATTTAAAGAGAATAAAAGGGAGTGGATTAAATGCTAATTCAATAATACCTGATTTTTAGCAAAACACTTGTCTACAGGACTTGGGGGGGCGGGGGAGGCTCAATTTTTCCAGCCCATTGCCAAAGAGGGCGGGGGTCCAAAAGGCCGGGAGGAGGAAACGGGTTAAGGAAACTGTAGGTCGATGGCACAGAGTGTGCTAGTGAAGAAGTCCAGATCTTCCTCACAAAAGGGAACAGAGCTGTCGAGAGAACCCTGTAGGCTGGAAGAGAGGCCTCCGGACAGCTGGAAACAGGAGTCGGCAGCGAAGAAGTTGAGGTCGGGCAGGAAAGGCGAATCCTGCCGCTCTGGGAAGGCATCTTCTGGCAAGGGTCGGGGCTCCAGACCACCGGTATCGCGCAGCGCGCAGCCGGGGCTCGGCTCGCCCGTGCCCTCCAAGCGATCGGCAAAAGGCAGGGGACCTGGGGCGCCCAGGGGTCCCGGCGCGACCTCAGACGGGTGACAGCAACCTTCCCGCGCCGCCTGTGGGGCGGAGGGGCCGCCAGGACTGGCCGCGGGCTCCTCGGCAGGGTCTCCGGTGTCCTCCAGGGCGCCAGGGCAAGCTGGCTCCCCGTCTGGCGGCTCTCGGTGCTGCGTTTGCCGCTTGTGCTTCATGCGCCGGTTCTGGAACCAGACTTTGACCTGCCTCTCAGTGAGGTCCAGCAAGGCCGCTATCTCCACGCGGCGCGGACGGCACAGGTACTTGTTAAAGTGGAATTCCTTCTCCAGCTCCAGGAGCTGCGTGTTAGTGTAAGCCGTACGCAGCCTACGCGCCCCACCGCCTCCAGCCTCCGGCAGTCCCGAGCCATCTGTAAGGAAAACAGGCTGGGCGTCACAGCGGGCCCTGTCCTCAGACCAACCTCAGTTCAAATGAGATAAATACTAGCCCATCCGCCAAAAACAGTATTATCAGTCGCCCCTTCCTTCCCCACCCCACAGCAAAAGAGCCTTACTCTCACTGCTTTTCGGATTCTTTCTGTTCTCTTCCTAGCCGACGGCTTCAGTCTGGGTCGAGGCAGAACATTCAACTCTCCCACGGGCCACGGGCTCCCTTTCGCACCCCAAACCTCAGAACCCCTCCCTTCAGGGGATCCCTCAATTCGGAACTTTCCAACCCAACCCAGGACAGGGTTCACAAAGATTGTTCTTCACCGCTCTTCCTAGCTCTCAAATTCCCTCTCTTCTAGAGCTAGAGGAGGGAGGATCGCATCTTTTCCTGCCTCCACATTCTATCCCAGCAACAACACACTCATTCCCCTACAATTCACGGGTGAAAACCCCAATCGAATTCTTTTCTTCCAGCAGAGAAAAAGCGCTTTCCCAACCAGCTTCCAAAGTCTGCTGTGGGGAAAAAATTGCTGGCTGCAGTTAGGCCTTAACCCCAGCGGGATATTCTGCTTCTCTACCCCAGGGATGGACCGGACAAGGAACCCCAACCGGCTGGCCACTTTTTTTTTAACCTCCCCCACCGCTCTTTCTCCTAGGGTTTTCGAACTGCCCCTCACCCCACCCCCATCACGCTAACCGACCTGCAGGCGATCCGACCCGGGAGGCCGGGACTGAGGAGGCGGCCGGGGAAGGAGACGTGGCGGATTGGCTGGGTTTCTTGGCGGATTTCTTCTCTTTCATCCAGGGGAACTCGGGGGCCGGGGGGGCAGCGGGGAGCGGCGGAGGTGGCGGCGGTAGAGCTGGCCCATCTTCGGCTCGCTTTTGGCTCCCGGGTCTCTGAAGGGTGGAGGCGCCGGGCTGGAGGCTGGGGAAGGTTTGCTCGAAAGGAGGAGGTGGAGGAATTAATGTCGACTCTTTGATTGATGAAGTTTGAAATGTCTCCAAGACAGCGGGGAAGGAAGTCAGACACTCGGCGAGCGATGGCTGGCTGTTTATAAACCCAATCTCCCTCTCAAATTCAAAATTCATGGCTTTCAATGGTGGGGGAGGGGGCCTGCTGGGGGGGCGTCAGGAGGGAGGATCGGAGGGGACCCCCCCTCCTGCCCCCCCCCCAGGTTTATGTGATGGAGCGATTTGGGAATGAGGAGATTTCGCGTTCTTTCTCTTTTTTAAAAAAATTTGGGCCTTTATAATTGTATATTGCTGATAAATACTAGCGTATGGGGACTCTCTCTATTAAACCCAGGACTCCGGCGAAATTGCAGGGAATTCTTGGTCACGGGACCGGCCTCGGCCAATCGCTCGTCAGGGCCTGGTGGAAAACAGAGAGCATTATTTGCTTAAATTGATTCAAAAACTCCAGAGGACCACGACCTGGACACCATGCACCCCCATTCCTACACCAATGGCTCACACTCTCTCTCTCCAAGGCCTCCCTTTCTCCAGAAAAGCTAGAGGAACCTCTTCCTCATCTTCTTCATAGGATGGAAGGTTGTGGGAGCCTGGGAAATGACAATCTAAGAGAGAAATCTTCCCTCTTTTCCACATATTTTTAATAGAATAAATTAATGCTTTCTTTATGGCCAGCAACATCCTCTTCCCCACCCCACCCCACCCCCAAAGAAAGAAGAATGAGAATCTTAATGCTGGAGGAAGAGTAGAAAGAGGCTAGTGTTAAGATGCAAATAAAGAAGATTTGCAATCATCAGCATCAGTATCCTCATTCCACCCCTCAAAAGCAACAGTTCAATCTTAGAAAATGGACAGGCACTTCCAGGCTGACAGGAGTGAGGTAAATACTGAGGGGTACTTTTAAGGCCTCAGGTCTCTATAGCTATGTGGCCTGGGTTCTCTTGTATACCCAGTGTTTACAGCACTGGCTCTGCCCCTTATGTCCATCCACCTGCCTTCTTCACTTGTGGCATCCATGCTCCTCTATGATACCTCCTTTCCAACAGGCAGGGTCTAAGATGCATATGTACTCCCTCAAGCCTCAATATCCAGAGGCATGAATAAGAACCAAGGTAGCCACTAATTTAACTTAGAGCACTCTCAAAGCTCAAGTCAATGTATGGGTTGGGGGAGCTTTTTCTGCTAGGACAAAGAGCCTTTCCCTCCCATTTTTTACCATTGTGCTAGTCTCTCTCTCTCTCTCTACATATATATATATGTATAATTCCTTAAAGATGAAGGGTGGGTGGAAGTAATGACCACTGAAATAATATTCCATTTTTGGCCCCTGGGGGAAATTTTTTTTTTTTTCATTTATTTTATTTTGAGGGAACCAAGATCATCTGAACTTTAGAGGGTGTTGTAATTTACTCAAGGGAGGGGGCACAAGACTCAGAGCCCTAAGCAATTGGTGGAAAACTAGGCCTCAAAGCAGAAAATGAAAAGTCGATCTGAGGAAAGATTTTTAAATAAGTGGGTCAGAGGGACCAAGAGGAGATGAGGCGATCAATCTTAGCCCCCTGACAGCTCCCTCCCATTGCATCAAAGAATTTTGGTCTTTTAGAAAGCATAGGCAACAGCAAAAATTTCACATCCCTTAAAAAAAGGCTGGGGGGGGGGGCGATGAGGAGAGAAAGGTGATTCTGAGAGAGCCTGGAAACAGATGGGGCATGGGGGAATGAGGACAGAGGGAAGGCGCTAAGTTGGGTGGAAAGTTTGCCTTGAGAACTCCCACGGCTCTGGCCTCCCCTCCCCCTCCTCACCCTCTGCTGCCCAGTCTGGAGGAGAAAGCTGGTTAGCAGAGAAATGGCAACTCAGCCGGGAGCTGGACTAGAAACTTTCTGTCAATGTAACATCCGCGTGGGTGGTGGTGAGTATTTAAAAAGAAGGGCAGAGACCTCTTGAGTAGAAGAAGGGTGGGGGTAGAGGACAGTGGGGCTGGAGAAAAGGGGGGCTGGAAGAGGTGGGGGCTACAGGGATGTAGGAAGGAGGGTCTGGAGGGCTCAGAAGAGAAAGAGCTGCTTTAACCTGGGAAAACTGGCCAGAGACAGTTGTGTGCAACTCGGATCCAAAGAAAATAATTTTGGCCATTTGAAGATGTGGATGGGAGTGGGCACTGAAGAATCCAAATAGTAGCTGTCTGGAAGTTGTGCAGGGAGGCCTATGAGAGGGTTCTTTTCTGGCCACCGCCTTGAGCACCTCTGGAAGTTTAGTAACAGCCTCTCCAGCTGGCTGCAAGATCTTGAGCTTCTCTCGGCAACTCTGTCAGCCGAGCCTGTCTCTGCAGGAAATACAGCTCTCTCTAACCCTAGCTGACAGATTTTACAGCCAGATTAGCGAACACTGGAAAACTTGGGTGTTAAAAGGGGTCAAAAGAGCCCTCCTTCCCAGAGACATCCCTCCTCCGCCCACCCTGTCGTGCTGTGAATCTTACAGCACAGATATTTTACCCACGTCTTTGGCTGCTTTCGCTGAACGCCTGGAATCTTCCCAATAGAAGACTAGGAAACACCAAACCAAGTCGTTTCTTATTTTTCTTGTTTGTAATTCCAGCTTCAAACCAAAGCTCTGTTTTTCAAACTCAAGTTAAATTCTCTCTTGTACTGCCTCTCTCCCGCTAGATAAATAAGCAACCCAACTCACCCCCTAGAGCCAAACATGGTGCTTCATCCAGTTATATCACTCAGAAAATGTTATTCAGGGAATAGGAAGAGAAAGAAAGAAATTTGAAAGAAAGAAAAAATTTTGAGCACTACACATATTTGATCACAAGCAAACTTTGCACGCTCTTATGCCTTTAAATTATAGCCTGATCCAGTGGTAAATTACTTGCTGCTTGGATGAGCCGAGTCCAGTTAAAATTCTACTTGGTGATAGTAGTGGTGGGTAGGATGTAGAATTCAGGTTGCTTTTTTATTGTTATTTATTGTTGCATAAAGACTATAATTACTAACCTTGGACTGTCAGGAAGCAACATAAAAATGAAAATCAGCCCTTGCTTTAAGGCTGAGGGCCTGGAACGATTCTTACTGTCCTCCCTCTACCCCAATCACTACCTCCAAATATATGCTCCTAATTAAGCAATGCGGGCGCATCGCTTACAATTAGAATTATGCAACTCTTCAGCAAGCAGCCATCGCTTCTCTTTCAATGAATTAGCTCCATATTTCAGCCGCCCTGTCTCCTGGCTCTTATCGGCTACAGCGTCGGGCGGCGGTGACATTTCATCTTTGACAGACTCTCTCTATCCTCCCTCCAATGTGATAAAACTTTTATGGAATCACGACTAAGAAATGAAGTTCTCCCGAGAATGATAGCAGAGCCTCACTTTAGCCTGGGGACCACTTTATTTACGCTTGGATCCAACAGCTTCTCCCACCCTTCTCTCCCCTTTCTCTGGGAGGAGAAATCAAACACTTGTCTCCTCTTCCTCGGCTCCGAGTTTTATTTAGTGATTTAATTTCACTTTGGTTTTAAAGTTTGACCTGGTAAGTCTAGGCCTCAGATTTTTTTTTTTTAGATTAATCATTTTCCTTTGTTTTCATTTTAGACCCAATGGTGGTTGGGCTTCTGGTCACGTGACGACGTCTTTGTAGCTCCGGAAGAGGACTGTGAAGTTTAGGTTGCTGGAAGAAACAGTAATTGACCAGATTTGGGGGCGGGGGTGGGGCGTTGCGCGGGAGTCAGTGGCTAAAGCGAGCAGACAAAAGGTCAATGAATGAGAAAAAACGGGAAAGGCAAAGAGGACAAACAGAAAGACCTACCTAGAGCACCCCAGTCCCCTCTCCCCTCAACTTGTTACTTAAACCTTAGCTAAAGAACTTGGCAGAATGTTCCAGGCTATGTGTGAGAAACCGTATTTAAAGCCGAGACACATAAAGGCGGAGACAGGAATCTGCGCACTGGACGAACAGGCCAGGAAAGGGTCTTCAGTGTCCTAATCTTCCCCGGAGTGAAATTTGGCAGTCAGCAGCCTTGCTCTGCTATCTAAATCGGACTACTAGGACAAGATAAAATTGATAACAGAAAATTTTATTCAAGAATTGTTTGACAGACAACTCTTCTGGGTAAAGAAAAAAGTAACTACAGAAGAACAAAGAAAGTTCCAACAGGGAATTAACTCTAACTCTACAAATTCAGGACTATACAGTAACGATTAGGAGCTGAGGTTCATGCCTTTTAGAACTAATTACAATTGCTCATAAGTACGACTTTAACATAAATCTACAGCTCTTTTCTAGAGTACAATAACTAAAATGGCTGGTTTTACATGACAGGAAACACAACGTCCTTTGTAACAAGTAAATACTAAAAAAGTACAATTTTTTCTTTTCCCTCATATAAATACATAATGTACGGGGGATAAATAATACAAAAGAAAATATTTTAACAGGCTATAACCAATAAATATATATGAAAATGTTCACTAGAACACACGCTTTTTGAGCAATGCTGGACTTCTGCAGGTCCAGGCATCTCTCACAGTTGTTTTTATATCCATTAAAATGTAAACTCTAAGTGCAACAAAAGTGTCCTGTCAGGAGGTTGAGCAAGGCACACAAGCCCAGCTGCAGCTCCTGCCTGGGACAGACAGTTTGTTCAAATATACCCTGTTTTCACGTTAAGTCAAGAGAGCAACAGAAGAAAAGTGTAGAACCTTATGTCTCTGACAGCTTTCTGTGGAAAGAGAGGGATGGATCTGGAGCTGAAACAGAGGCAGCAGAATGGGCAAACCTTCAGTCCTGACAGCTTGCCTGCCCTGGCCTCCTAACTTTTCCTTAAAAGAAAAAAATATATATATTTATGATATAGGCAGCTCTGACTTTCAGGATCTCTCACCATCCCTGAGCCCTCTAACAACTGTAGGTGATGGGAGTGGGATATAGATATTAATGTCCTAGAGCAGGAAAAACATGGGGTTAGAAATAGAGAAAGGGCTCCAATAAACTTCCCATAGATGGGAGGAAATTTGAGGTTTCAGGAAAGTAAGAGGGGAACGTGCTTTGTGCCCTTAGGTTTGAAATGTGTTTTCTTATTTTTTTAAAAGGAGAATTAAGAGAGTAAAAAATTAAAATTTGGGAGAATTACCCGCAGAGATGGAAAGTAAGTTGGTTAGTGATGGCCTAGCCATCTTGTCTGTTTTTTTAAATGTGCTTCTCTGCCTTGTTTTTCTAATTCGTTTTCCTCTACCCCACTGCCCTGCGTGGAATTCCAGCTGCTAGTGCTAGAGCCCTGGGGTTGATGGAATCATCTCCAATCTGCTGTGGATTCCTTTCTCATGGGTTGGCAGGCAGATGGAACTAAGGGTAGAGGATTTAAAAGCAACCTCTCAGGCCAGGGGGAGGGGAAGGCGCCCCAGGCCCGTACTATCCAGCAAGCCTGGCCTCCACCTCCCTGGCCTGTCTTTCAGAATTCCAGGCTGCCCTCCCAGAGCTCCGCAGTCCTCCTCACCTCTACCCTTCGCCTTTGACCTGGCCGGTCCGCCCTCCCTTTCCCATCACAGGTGAGTTAATTTGGGCGCTTCTTGGATTCTACCCTGAGGTGGAGGCGCGTGGTGAGAGGAGAGGTCTGTGTAGGTGGGGTGGGGGTCGCAGGGTCCGTGGTGCTGGCTGGCGGCCATAGGGGGCGCCCCATTGTAGTCCAGGTTCCCCGAAGGGTGATGGGAAAGGTGATTGAGGCCATAGAGGGAGGGGCCGGCAGGGGGCGGCAGCGGATCCGCGTAGCCGCCCCCGCCCACGTACACCGGGCTGCCCTGCATAGTGGGCGTCCCGTAGGCGCCCCCGTTGGCCTGGAGGACATGGGGCTCATAATCCGGCGCCGGGGTCGGGGGGTATTTCTGGGGGGCGCCGCAGCCTTTGAGAGGGGGCTGATAATTGGAGGGCAGCGCGTAGGCATTCTGGTGGGCTTTGCCGAAGGCAGGCGGGGACGGGCTCTCGTAGCTGGGTGTCATGGAATGTAAGGCGTTCATGAAGCCGGCCGTGGACTGCATGGGTTGCGGGGGGCTGCCGGCTGGAGAGGGCCCCCCCGACGACGAGGCCAGCCCCTTGGCCTTCTGGTCCTTTTTGTACTTCATGCGCCGGTTCTGGAACCAGATCTTGATTTGCCGCTCGCTGAGGTTCAGCAGGTTGGCCATCTCCACGCGGCGAGGCCGGCACAGGTAGCGGTTGAAGTGGAACTCCTTCTCCAGCTCCACCAGCTGCGCGCTTGTGTACGCCGTCCGCGCCCGCTTGGACGCCGCCGACCCCGGGGGGCTTTTGTCCCCTCCCCCGCTGCTACCGCCGCCCCCGCCGCCGCCCCCACTGCCGCCTCCGCCACCGCCGCCGCCGCAGCCCTCTGCTGGATTCGAGGGGGAGGGGTGAGAAGGGGAGAAAATGAAATAAAAGATAATTACTGAACACGCCGAAATTGAATGCATCGTTTCTTAATAAATCCAGGCCTGGACTCAGAGCCCCCGCCGCCCTCCCCTTCGCGTCCCCGCCTCCTCCTCACTACCTCCCTCCCACCGCCCGTCGCATTAGCGGACACTCTATAATAGTGGCATTTATTAAGAGACCTGTTCTCCTCTCGATGCCCCAGCTTATGAAAATTTGATCATGTCTCACAGAGCCGCATGGCCATTTATTTAGGGCTGGATTTTCACGTGTGTGCTTCCTCCACCTTATCCCAAATTTCAGATCTGGGAAGACATTCTCCCTACTCTGCCCCATCCTGCAGACACGGTGGGTGACTAAGGAGAACCCTTGGGGGAAATGTGGATATTCGTGGGCAGGACCCTGGAATGTGGCGCCAAGAGACTGCCGTGCCTGGAGGCCGGGATCCGGGGACACCAGGGCATTGTGATTAATACCCACAGTAATCATACTTAATAATAATCAATCCTGGATGACTCTTCGTCCTTCCAGCAGCACCTCTTGGCTCTGCGGCCTTGGGAAGGTCTCTAAGGCCCAGTACCCAGCCTTCTGGAGCTCACAGCTCAAGTGGAGGGTGGCTGGAGGGAGTGGGTGTTGGCGGGGTCAGGGATCATCAGGCGGTGATGTTACCGAAAATGCGCTGCCACCTGCTAATGTCCTCAGGCCGCCTCGTGGGCACCTAGGGGCTGGGTGCTAGAATAACAGCGACATTCCTGGCTTGGACAAAAGCTGATGAGAGGAAGGCAGAGAGCTGGTACCTGTGCCGGGGGAGCTGTTTTTCAGCTTGGACGTTTGCCTCGACTCTTTCATCCAAGGGAATATCTGTTTGGTGAGGGTGGAGTTGGAGCCGGGACCGCACTTGGGGGGACCGCTTTTGCTGGGCCCGACCCCATTACTGCTGTTGCTAGTGGTACTGGTAGGTGCGGCGCTGGGCGGGGGTGAGCCGGGCGGGGCGGGCAAGGGCTCCGAGGCCAGGCCGGGCCTCATGCAGCTGCCGTTGAGCTCCTTGCTCTTGGCATGAGGGGCAGCGTTGCCCAGGGACTGCAGCGAGCAAGCTGAGCGTTGATAGTCACCTTCCAGGTGTGTGGCGGCCTGAAAGGGGGGTTGGGGGGGGCCGTCGTAGCCGAAGCCATTGCTGCCAGGGTACGAGGAGTAGCCTCCGAAGAGCGCAGCCGTGGCGTTGTCGTAGTAGGTGGCTTTCTGCATCGCTGGGTGAGGCCCGGGCAGTGGGTGACAACTTGCAAGGGCCTGATACCCTCAGGATCGGACATTGGCACCCCTGAGGGTCACATGACAAGCCGGACCCCCTCCCCTTCCCCTCTCTGCCCCCCTCCTCCCGGGTTTGTTCCAAGCGGCTGACCTGTGGGGCGAGAGAAGAGACACAAGGGGGAGAAGAGCACTGGGGCTCCGCTCGAATCCATCTTAGGAACTGAAAAGGGAACTGACATCAATAGGGTTTTTTCTTCTCCCCTCCCCTACATCTCCAGAGCAGATGCTGAGGCCAGGTCCCTGACCTGAAGTGGATTTTTCTTATTTCAAAATTATAATTTTCAAGGGAAAAAGCCCACCAGTTTTCATTTCTACTTAAAAAAACAAGGACTCTACTTCTTTGGGGACTGTCTAGGTATAGAATTCTACTAGTACAAGCAAGGGCCATTGCTTCTCTCCGGTCTGTGCACTAGCCCCTGGCCTCTCCTACTCTCCCTACCTCCTCTCCCCCCAACTCTGGGATAGAGTGGCTCAAGGGAGGGAGCAGTAGGAGACACCAAAATCCTCAACACCCTCTTGTGAGCTCAACAGCTTCTCTAACTCCTGCCTTTGCTTCCCTCCGTGTCTGTTTAGGTCTCTCATCCAAGCAAAGTCTAGCCTGGAGGAAAACCAGAGGATCTCAGGAAAAAACAGCAGGGAGAAACAAGTTCATCAGGGAATCTTCTCTTGTGAGGTATCTTCCCCCAGGCCCTCCCACAAAGGACAACAGCTGCCTGACCTAGAAACTTCTGGAAGATTTTTAACCTCCAGAGCCAGCTAAACTTAGCTTCAACCATCCATGGCCCTGCTGCAGGTAATAACACCTCCAGTCTGGGACCTGGCAGCCAGCAGCCCCCATGGGGGCCTCAAATGGAGCTGGATTGTTTCTATTTTCCAGGCCAGTTGGTGCTGTGACCATTTGGCCTAGGTCTCTCTCATCTCTCTTTTCTCCTCATCGCACTTTCCTTGGCAGTCTGGGTTTTTTTTTTTTTTTTAATTTCCCCAAAAGAGAAGAAGAAAAAAAATTGCATAACTGCTGGACTTTTCTAGCAAAAATAGAAGTGCCTTCTAAAAGAGAAAATTATTCCTGAGGAAAAAAAAATCAACAAAGCAATTTGAACAATATTATTTTCTGGGTTGGAAACCTTGTTGACTGAGGTTCCCCAAGGCAAAAAAAAAAAAAAATGCAATCACTATTTTAATACAGCCTTTTAAAAGTGTGCCAGAAAAATAAAGAATCAAGCTATCATAAGATTTTGTTGTCCTAAAACTTCTGACTGCATTTTTTTCCTCTTTCCCAACCCTTCACCACTTTTCATAAAACCTCTACACTGACCCTCTCTCCTGACATGTGCTTGGAAAACTTAGAATCTCATTCAGCCCAGGTGCTCAACTCCAAAGAAAATAAAAATAGGAAAATAAAAGGAGTGCAGGTGAAGGAAGTCCCTCCCACACATAAATCCCCTTCTTAACGGCACAGATTTATACTCAAAAGGGAGCAGGAGTAACCCTGAGTTCCCATTGGTTTGTAGAAATACACATGGGTCTGCAAAGCAGCAGGTCCTTTCAGGGAGAACCAGAGTTCAATTGACCAGGCTGACCCAGTCCCTTTATTATTATTACCATTAGCCTCTGATGATTTAACCAAAATTAGCTTGGAAGCAGCCCTTGCTGAAGGGGGAATTAATTAACGGCATCGCTTGAGTTTGTTATTAATAGAGAAGAGAATAAAATAAAAACGTTGGCGGGGTTGGCTGGATGGACCCTGGCTTTATTTAGTCTAAATGATTGTTACAGCAATAATAATGGTGATGATGATGATGATAGTAATAATAATAAAACAATAATTTGACTGGACG
Organism: Loris lydekkerianus; assembly: GCA_963574355.1. Lineage (NCBI taxonomy): Eukaryota > Metazoa > Chordata > Mammalia > Primates > Lorisidae > Loris > Loris lydekkerianus. The sequence goes on along the minus strand of CAUYPK010062173.1, from coordinate 21,270 downwards.
CCTGGGGCCCAAATTCCTGTTGCTCCCCCTGCAATAAACCCCAAACCATCGCAGGACCGAGGCCAGGCGACTGTGGGAAGCAAATGAGCCAGAGACGCAATAGCAAAGAATGGAGACTCCACTGGCGGTGAAACAGGGCCGGCAAGGTTTGCGCACCCCGGTAGCCCCGACTGCCGCCCGCCGCCGGACTGTCTCAGCCACCGCTGGCTGGCGATGCGACCAGCCTACTACGCTGGCCCAAGGAAGCAAAGAAAAAGCGATTAGGACACCAAAACAGTTATCAGCGGCAGGTTCCAAGCACACCGGCGGACCGAGGGCCGAGCCCTGCAGGCAGCAGCAAGTTTGGGCGCTGGAGGTAACCGAATTAAAAAGCGCCGTAGCAACTCGGCTTCCGGACTTGACTTAGCAGGGCTCCCGGCTGGAGCGCGCCGAGGCCTGGCTTACGTACGGGACAGTGGGAAGAGGGAAAGGTGCCATAGGGATAGGAGATCTGGGATCCAGGACAAGAGGGGGTGGGGAACAGATCTACCAAGCCAAACATATCTATTTCCCTTGCCTCCATGTTGGAAAAATTCAAGCTCCATATGGCTCCTCCGGAGGGAGGGAGGGAGGGAGCCGGTGGCTCCCGGCTTCCCCCAAGGGTCTCGCTGGACAAGGGAGGTGAGTCCCCCTAAGAACTCCAGGTTTCCAGGCATACCCCGGGGAAAGTAAAGGGAGGGTAACAATAGCAGAGGATGCCCTGGAGAGGAGATAAGTCACCTTCCAGGACTTAAATTAATGGAAGGAAGAAAAATAAAAGAACAAGAAAGGAAGAGAGAAAAAGGTTGGTCTCTTCTTAGCAGCGGGGGTCGGGGGGGAATTTAGCCTTGGATCTGGCTGCTGAAAGAAAAGAGAAGAAAAGGAGAGAAGCAAGAAGAGAGAGGGAGAGAGAGGGAGAGAGAGTGAGGGAGGGAGGGAGGGAGAGAGGGAGAGAGAGGGGGAGAGAGAGAGTCGCTGCGTGGAAGGAAGCTTAAAGCTTGTGAACTCTTCTTGAACCGAGATTGGAGTCATATGGGCCATAAATCATTGAGACATACTCTCCGCCATTCACAAACTGATAGCCTATTTCAGTCCAGCTTACCTTAGCCACCGACGAGGGGAGAACAGGCAGACATAATATATATTCACATCGAGCCCCAGCGCGAGCGGCAGGCGAGAAATCTCCCCTCCTTGAAAGCAAAGGAAAAAAGACCACTGTTTAAATCTGCGTTGCCCCCCCCCCCAAAGCCACCCCGGCTGGGGAGCCCGAGGGGCAGACCGGCCAGAGGAGCCGCGCAGCGTCCGCTTCAATTCACTCGGCTTAGGAGTGGGGGTGCGCAGGAGGAAGGGGGTGGGGGAGCTGGGGAAAAAAATAGAAGACCGAAAGGTGACGGGGCAGCTGAGCTCGCCGAGAATCCAGCTCTCGGCTCCAGCACGGCCAAGCCGCCACAGTGTGGTTGCCCTATAAGACTGGTACGCCCTACTCTCCGTAACAATGGCCTCTGCTTTTGCACAGGGAAAAAAAAACCACACAGACACACACACACTCACTCACACACAGGCTCACACACGTCCCCACCTCTCCCCCTTTAGCAAGCTTAGATGCCTGATAAGGAGGGAAGGTGGTGGTGGTGGAGGGTGGAAATTTTAAAAAACCTCCCCCCCCCCCCAAAAAAAAAGAGTGAAAAGAAAAGAAGGCAGAGGGTGTTCCTTTTATTTTTAAGAACAGGTAAATTTTAAAATTGATATTGGGGGTACAGGGAGGAAGAGGAGAGCAAAGGCAAGGAAGGCCAGTTAAGTTCACCGCTCCCCCCACTAGTGAACCCTTATGCTAATTTGAAAAGTAGCAATGGGAGGCTGAGTCAAAGGCAGGCCTCCCTGGGGATGGGGGTGCAGGATGCCCCTCTGGAGTTCATTCGCAGTTGGAACACTAGGACGTTTTAAAGAAGTAGTTTCACTCCTGCGGGACTGGTGGCTGGGTCTCCCGCTTCTCCCGCTCCACCTCCAGCCTCTTCTCCTCTGCACCCTCTATTTCAATTTCTTTTTTCTCTCTTTCTGAAAATCTCCAGGCTCAGTCTCTAACCAAGGGAGGAGGAAGGCCAGACTTTTTTTTTTTCTTTTTTTTTTTTAGGACAGACAACAAGCGGTGAGTGATGATTTTAAAAACTCAGAACATCTTGTGGAGGGAGGAGGGTTGGGAAGAGGGTGACAAAAGGAGGACCCTATGTTTAGCTTAAGGTCCAGACTGGCTGGCAGTAAAGATGTTGTAAGAACTTTACGGAGAAGTTTCTGTTAAGATTCTCACCTCTGGATAAGCAGAAGGGGCTAAGAGGTGATAAGGATATTTGTGCTTCTTCTAAGAAGATGAGAAGAACTAGCAGAATGACTTAATTTTAAATGCACTGGCAGAAGAGAATAGTTATTATTATTATTCAGAATAAACCTGTTTGTTTCTCTCTGCTCTGCAAGATTTATGACTCTTGGCACAAGTGAGGAAGGCCACAAAAGCTAAATTTTTCTTAGGTTGTATTTGAGCAGAGTAGTAAAAGGCAAGGAGGAGGCCTGTAGGAGGAAGAAAGGAGCTAAGAATGTAGGTGTCTGCACATTTGGAGTGGGGGTGGGGAAGTCATTGGAGAGGAGGAAAAAGACAAAAAGAGCACCCGGACATTTCCCAAAGCAGAAGTGTTTGCAAATCTGCCTAACTGCTGACTCAGAGTTTAGGGGATAAAATAGAAGGCAGAAAGTCTCCCTTTTCTACAAAAGCAGTTTAGAAAACTGGTTCTCTTAACTTCGAATAGAACTAGCCACTAACTTGTGATTTCGTGGTTAGGATACTTGGCTTTTGCCTTCTCCCATCTGTACGCACCAGGAGAGGCCACTGGGACTGTGGAAAACAAAGGTGAGAGATGGTTTCCAGCTATTGTTTCCCCTCACACCCTCTCACTCCCCACTCAAAGGCACTGCTTTGGGATGAGAAGGGAGTGGTCCCTGGCCTCTGTTCCCCATTTCTTCCAGGTCAGCTAAGTCAGGCCAGGTGAGTTGAAGCGCTGGGGTTTCCTGGGACCTTGCTAAGCAGGGGGAACCTGTGGCCTTCCTACCCTCCAATAACAGGAGCCACATGCAGAACCTCAGACTGCGACGTCCTGAGGATCCTATCCCCTGCCTAAAAAATTGGTCTCTGGGGCAAGCTGGAGGAAAGGTGAGGATGGAGGGTGGGAGCAGCCATTTTTCTGTGTTTATTAATAGCAACAAGAAAAGAAAATGTCTAAGCCAGACCCAATGTTGGGGCTGAAGCCAAGATCCTCAAAGAGACCCGCTAGGGCCACCTCAAAGAAGTCTGCCCTGGGATCTCTAAACCCTGATTAGAGACCTCTAGGATTAGACCCCACGTAACTGTGGTCCTAGTGAGTCACGGACTTTGGCCCAGGGAGGCTCCCAGAGCTTAAGGGAACCAGCACCTTTGGTTATTTTTCTCTCTTCCTTCTGAAAATAAAAAAGTTGAGACTGCCTCCAACCCTCCAGCTCTCCTAGCTGTTACTACTACCACTGATGACTGGGAAATTGAGAGAAAAGAAGAACCTATTGCTTCAGGGACTGCACAGCTTTGCCTTGAGGAATAAGAAGAGAGCCCAAAGGGCAACCAGCCAGCTGCTGGCCTGTAAGAAGAGAAGCAAGCCTGGGCCTGGAACTGAGCTGTGGGCGGAGGAGTGTTCCAGAGACAGCGGTGAACCTCTTCTCTCCCCAAGCTTCCTCGACCTTTTGTGGTCCCTCTGGCTACACAAGATAGTAGGGTAGAGTGAATGGGAATGAAAAGGAGGGCTGAGGAGCAAGGAAACAACCTGGAGAAAATTTCAGAGGACATGTACCCACAAATGCAGTAGGAGATGAAGTGGGGGGCTTCCTAATTTTGGACAACAGAGCCCATTTGGGAAACTGGATCCCAGTTCAGTTTCTTTGTTGCCTTTTTAGATCCCAGTTTGGTTTCTTTCTTCCCTTTTTTCTTCCTTTCTCAGAGGCTTCTGGCCAAGAGGCCGGGTGTCCCTGATTGGGGCTGGCAGGCTGGAGGGGAGATGGTAGAACAGGCACCCCCAAGAGTGTCCCCTTCATTCGAGGTGTTCCTGCAGGTTAGGGGCTTTTCCAACTTCAGGGGACAAAGATTGGGTAGTAAAGAGCTTTATCAGGGAACTTGTGATGGGGGACACCAGAAGGGTCTCAGGGAAGACTTTGGGGTCTGGGAATAAATGGGATGGGGAGAACGGTTTAATCATCTCTGACAGTGAAGTCATGATTAAGAGGCAGACTGGAGAGGAGGGACCAATTTCTTCCTGGATTCAGGGAGGGAAACTTGGGCAACTCTGTGTGCGTCTGGGTGTGTGTGTCTGGGTGTGTCTGTTTATAAGAAGGAGGGGTTGGGGAGAGAAAGAGAAACTGAAAAGAAAAAGAAAATTGAGAGAAAGATTGAGAGACAGAGACATTAGTGTAAAGTAATAAAGGCAATAATAATAAATGTAAAGATTACAGAAAATGTCCCTCTTCGTAGACATCTTTTCCTCTTCCTTTCCATTTCCACAGAGCCACAACATTCACTAGGGGACAGGGAACACTTTAAACCTCCCTAAGCAATCACTGGTTATTGTTTTCCTGGACTTTAGTGGTGGAAGTACACATATTTGCCTGTTTCTCTCCTCCACAAATCCATCCACAGGCAAATGAAAATTCTTTCAATAAGGGCACACTGGCTGGCTTTTTTAAAACTGATTTTGGATCTCAGCCTTGGAGCAAACAAGGATCCTACCCCCAGCTCAAACAACAGAAAATTTGCCTGGCCCACCATGCTCACTAGGGAGCTGGGACCTGGAGCAAAGTGTTTAGGAATGAGTATTTCTGACCCTGTCTGGGTTCGTGGTACCACACTCTTTTCCAGTTTCACTGCACAACTTTGTGACTGCGGCAGAGTGGTCTAAAATTCACACACTCAGGTGGCACCTGTGGTTCAAGGAGTAGGGTGCTGGCCCCATATACCGGAGGTGGTGGGTTCAAACCTGGCCCAGCCAAAAACTGCAAAAAAAAAAAAAAAAAAAAAAAAAAAAATTCACACACTCACCCATCTCCTCTTTAGTATTAATAAAGATTTCAAAGCTGGGGATTGTAAAATGGAAATTGCTAATGAAAAAGGCTCCTGGCATTTGGATCCCCAATCCTGAACTTTCTAATATATCAGAGTAGGAAGGAATAAAGGGGTACCGGGAATGAGCAGATCTCTGCCCCTCCACAGAACCCTGTGCAGACCCTGTTCAGCAGAATCAAAATTGAAAGAAGAAAAAAGCCACTACAGTAGGAAGAGAAATATCCAAGCTGTACTTTTCCCCATCCTAGGTGTGGGGGTGCTGCCCTCTTCCTGGCTAAGCATGAGAGTGGGAGGCAGGAAAAAGTAGGGCAGCCAAGAGGGTCTGCAAGGTCTGCTCAGTGATCCACGGAGGCTGCCTGAACACAACTCTCTAGTGCTGTGAGGGAAGTTGGGAGCCTGAGCAAGGCTAGTTCCTTGGTGGTGATACTTCCCAGTTCTGAATTAGGGCTCCCACCTCCTTTACAGTCTTAGATGGGCAACCCACATCCTGTTCCAGGGATTGTCCAGACAAAGGTGGGCAGAGTAAAGAAGGCAAAGGGAGAAAGACTTATAATCTTCTAATCTTGAATAGTTTGGGGGCTAGGGGTGCTGGGAAAGGAAGGGAGAAGCCCAAGCTGGCAAGAGGGACAGGGGCCCAGTCCACTGAAAGTGTCTGTGCAGATCTCTCCTGACAGATTGGATGTCTCTCTCCCAGTGACCTCTATTTAGCATCTCCCAGTGACCTCTATTTAGCAGACAATAACTCACTGGATTAATGACCAATCAGTGGAATTCCTTCCAAATTGCCTCCAAATATAAAACCCCAAAGTCAAAATGGGTTAGGGCCAAATGCTGGACCCGCCAACCTTTTGCTTTTTTACCTCTGAAAATAGTGTTTGAGGCTAGACTTTAGGACAGACATCCTCAAACTTTTTAAACAGGGGGCTAATTCACTGTCCCTCAGACAGTTGGAGGGCTGGAGTATAGTTTAAAAAAAAACTATGAACAAATTCCTATGCACACTGCACATATCTTATTTTGAAGTAAAAAAAACAAAACCAGAACAAATACAATTCACACTGCTTCATGTGGCCCACGGGCCACAGTTTGAGGACGCCTGCCTTAGGAAGTAGATTATGTGGCCATAGACTGAGATTTTCAGAGCCCCAAAGATGAGGTGTTTCCAATCTCTTCCTACTCCTTCCTCCCCTAGAATTCATATCTTCAGCCACACTTCCCAAAGCAGCCTGGAAGCCTCCCCTCCCCTATGGATTTCCTCATATCCCTGATCCCACAATAAATTTCCTTTCTCTAAGGGCATGGTGGCTAACACCTGTAATCTAGCACTTTAGGAGGCCAAGGCAGATGGATTGCTTGAGCTCAGGAGTTAGAGACCAGCATAAGCAAGAAGAAGACCCCCTCTCTACTACGAGTAGAAAAAACTAGCTGGGCTCCAGCTACCTGTAGTCCCAGCTATTGGAGAGGCTGAGGCAAGAGGATCACTTGAGCCCAAGAGTTTGAGGTTGCTGTGAGCTATGATGCTATAGCACTCTACTATCCAGGGGAACAAAGTGAGACTCTCTCTCAAAAAAAAAAAAAATTTTTTTTTTTTTGCTTTCTCATAACCATGTACCTGAGAAACTAGCTACCACTTTGTTCTAATTTTATCTTTCCCCCAATTGGGGGAAGAGATAGAAAATAAGAGCAAGAATAAAGTGTGGGTCTTCCACCATGCAGACCTTCTGTTCTGGTTGCCCTGAAGAGAGCTGATAGAGTGGTGTGGCGCTATGTGTGTGCCTCATCCCAGGAAAAGAGGGCCCAAAGTCCTAAGGGCCTGGGTGAGGCTGGGGAGGTGGTATCTGCTGTCACAGAATCTAAACTCTGAAATCACCGTTCATTCCCTGGGGTTGGGTAGGAGGCATCTCAAACTAGCATATTCTGAATAACAACAGCCTTAGCCCATCACCTGGCAGAGAAAGGACCTTGATCAGTGAGATCCAGCTCCTCCTTCCTTAGCTCATCTCCAAATACCAATCCTAGCTAGCTAGCCACTGCCTTCCATTTCCACTGCTCTCCACTAGGTTCTTCCAGGCTGAGAATAAGGATACCTTCAGGAGAGGAAAAGCCCAGATTCCAGCAGATTTCCTGGAGCTAATTTACAATCTACGTAACCAACCACTGCTGGAGGTATATTTGTATGTCTGAATATTACAAATAGGCATGTAGTAACCTATACCCTGATGCCTACAGAACTCCAGGACACCCCAGGGAGCTGCTCCCAGAAGTTAAATACACAGAGAGGTAGCCAATGTCAGAAGTGGGGAGAACTCAAGGAATGTCCTGTTGAACTCTGCCATTCTTACAGACAGGGAAACTGAGTCCCAGCAAAATGAAGTGGTTTGTCTAGAGTCATGCTTGGGATAGGCCTGGGAGTCGGGAAGCTTATATTCTAGGCAGTCCAGCTTGGCTGTGTGTTATAAGATAGGATACTCCTTGAGCCTATGTCTCCTTTTGTAAAGCCTGTACATATGTATGAGGGGCTGGGTTAGGCTAAATGATCTCTAAGATCCCTTTTGGACAGAAAGTTAATGATTCTTTATGTGCTGATATAAAAAGTGAGTGACAATAAGCAGGATTAAACTGAGTTTAGGCAATTACAGGCACCATCTTGACTAGATGCAAAATATTTTTTCTTGGGATTTAAACGTTTATATCCCTAACCCTACTACTGAGCACAGACCCAATTCCTGGTCCTCCTTGACCCACCGAGGCTCATGTAGTAAGTTTTACTATTCTGCTCTTCTGTGGGGGGTGGGGTGGGTTATTTTCTATCCTCATCAAAAAATCAAAAGTGTTATTTTTGGACACAGCAACCTGAGCAGTAAATAATTAATTTGTATAATTAAAGGAGAAGGCTTCAACCTGGCAATTTTTAACCAGGCATCAATGCACCCATTGTACCAGTCTAGCCTTCTCAGCCGACCCCCACCTCTGCCCACACACCTACCAGCCTCCCCAGTTGCCTCCTCCACAGTTGGAGACCAGCATTCCCCAGATGGCCAGCAGGGTCCACAGAGCCAGATTCTGCTCCCTCCCAACAAAGTTCCATTCTCTACTATTGGGGGGGAGCCCACTGGGGGAGCCCACCCTGAGCCAGCAGCTGCCCCTCGAAGCTTGCTTTCCCTACCCCTCAAAACTGTGCTGGGCTCTAAGTCCGGGCTCTTTGCTCTTGGGAAACATGTAATCCACCTTCCCAGTTCAAGATGCCTCAACAATGCAGCGAGTTTGCATTTCAAGAAACTCCCATTAATATCAATTTACTTCACTGAAACCTCGGGTTCTTCATCAAGTTGATGATTTATGATAAAATCAATTAAATTACGGCCACTTAGGGCCCAGCCGCTTCCTCTCAGATTTCATTGGTGTAGGGCCCAAGTGTCTGGTGGAAAAATGCAAGTTTAGCTGGAGGCGAGGAAAGATAATTCTGCGGCTGAGAAAATTTAATGCAAAACAATTTCCAGGCAAAGCTGGGTGTCTGCATAGAAATGCAAAAACCACTAGTTGGCCGGTGGAAATAACTATCTGGGAGTCAAATCTGCATAACTCCCTATCTTTGTCTGCCTTTGTGCTCATTTGACCTCTGCCAAACAGAGACCTTGGGGTAATTTGAGCAGTAATGGTGGGCCCACGTTTGTCAAGCCCCACCCTCCAAACATATCTCTTGGATGTCCCGAGCTCTTCTCTACCACACCAGGTCTTTTTCTACTCCCCCCCTCCTTTCCCTACTCAACTATGCTCACTAATTCCCCTCTCTCACGGCAAAGTTAAAGATTCAAAGTGAAGATCAAGCTATAGCTACTGGGCAGAGGGCACAGGAGGAGGAGGAATCGGTGGAGAAGCACAGGCTAGGGGCCAGACCAAGTGTTGGATGTGGCTGTGGGGGGGGGGAAAGCACAGGCAGGAAGGATCACTACCTTTTGGACAGAGCAAGGGGAAGCAAAGTGTGTCCAGTGCTACCCCATCCCACAGTCCCAGAACAAGAGAACACGGAATCTCCCTCTCAGCTCCCAATATGCCTGCTCACAAAGCGATCCTGCAAATCCATCCAACAAGCCCTGACTAGAGCACACACTTCTCCCATATGCAGATGTACTCACACAATACACAAACCCACCTACACATGTGCATGCTTGCACACTCCTTATACCTCACACAGACCTACCATACCAGGTGCCTGCAGAGAGACAGTTCCCACTATCTCCCCCACATCTGGGAAAATAAATCTAAGCACATCAGCCTGGCATCACCTCCCTCCCACTCAGAGGAGAGGGTCTCTCTAGCCTCTGCTCTGTTTGGTTTTTGGTTTCCAGAGCAGGCAGGGAGTAAACACAGCTTCTCTGAAGCCATAAATCACTTCCTCTCCTAGCTTCTCAGCTTAACACCCAACCTCAGCTCAGCCCTTGTAGTTTTAGCTTCAAATAACCCGCTAGGTGCTAAAGGGTTGAGCCATGGTGGCAGCTGGACTGTGGGAGCTGGACTTAGCAGTCTTCCACCCCCAGTGGCCCCAGCAGATCCCCCTCACATTTCCCTCAACTCGCACAGCTCACAGCTCCCCCGGAAAACCTTCCAGAGCATCCAGCACTCTCCCTGGATAGGAGAGCTCTCCCGGGAATGCTGTCCACATCTCACACCAATAGCTCCACATTCCTCCACACTCGCCCTACACCCCAGGTCTCTTTACGTCCTCTCAGCCCCAACCTAGACCCTCTAAGTTGTTCTCATCTTTGTCTTCCATTAGGATCCAGGCCTGTCCCAGGAGAGAGGGCTGAGGACCGGGCTCTGCCCACACCTGCCTGGCCCTGAGTGCCCCGGCTCAGCACCCCACACTTACCTGTGCAGTCTCCCGCTAGGGCGCGGGCAGCGCCGGGCTGCCGGGCACGGGGGGCGCGCTGGAGCCGACCGCCAGGCCTCGGCCCCTCGACCCCGCCTGGGGCCCTGCCGCCACCGGCCGCATCCTGGTCACTCAACCCCCAGCAGCCCCCGAGCGTCCCGCCGAGCTGGGGGAGAGGCCCGGATGCGCTTGCCCCCACCACGCCCCCGCCCCCGCCCCCGCCCCCGGCTTTGTTCGGTTGCCGCGGCCCGCGGCCGAGGCGCGCGCGGATCCTGCACGCGGGGCGCGACTCTACCCCTTTTCCTGAGAATCCGGAGCTCCCCCTCCACCAGGGCCCTCGAGGGGCTGCGGAAAGAGCGAGCCCGTCTGGCACTGAGCTGGGCTCGGGCTTTGAGAGCGGGCCAAGTTGCCAGGCGAGAGGAGCGGCAACTGACAGAGGGACGGCGCGGGGAGCGCCGGGGGCGCCATGGCGGAAGGCGGGCACACCGGCGGCGGCTCTTCAATGTCACCAGCGAAATGGGTTCCATATGTCTGACCCGGCGGAGAAGGGAGGGAAAGGGAGAGCGTTCTGGGCAGGACAGAGGCGGGGTGGGGGGTAGGGGGGGCATGGAGGAAGCAGAGTAATGGTGAGGGGGCAATAGGAAGGATTGGAGAGTAGAGAGAGGTTTACGTTTTCCATTTTCCCTCGAGTCTAAAGCTGCTTAGTCTGGTAGGAACTTTCTTTCCCCTTTTCCTTTCTCCTTTTCTTTCCTGAAAGATGGGGGAGGCAGAAGTTAGTAAGGGAAGCATCCCCTTGTTAAGGTGGAGAGTTTGAGAGAAGAGATGTAGATTGGAGGTGAAAGCTCTTAGGTGATGGAACATCAACAACTTCTCGTCCCTAGAGAAAGAAGAGACCAAACTCACAAGGGGAAAGAAAAGCCAATGAAGAAACCCGGAGTCTAGGTGTCCAGACTGGCCTCAGTCCCCGCCTTACCCCCATGATGGAATTCAGCTTCCAGAGGTCCCAGTGAAGACTTAAGTGTCCAAGCCATCTTGGTCATATTCCCTGGCACTTCAGTACCTACCATGGCTGCCTCACACCTTATTTAGCACCCTGGGGAGCCTACTGTAGGATCCTTCTGAGATGGCCTGGCTTTGGGCAGCTTCCTGTAAAGAAAGCTACTAGAAAGATAGGAAGCAAGGAGTCTGCAGGAGCTTCTCCCTGTTCCTGCTTCCCAAGGGAGTTAGACTCTGTGTTTCTGTCTGTTTTTCTCTTCTCCCTCTCTGCCTTTTCTAACCATTTCTGTTGTCTCTGTTCCTTTCTCACACTGCCTCACTCCTTGTCTTAAGTGAATTTGAATTGAACCTTGCAAAGGACTTAGGAGTGTCTCCAAAAATCACTTCCTGGCTTGCTCATTAGGCTGCCTCTTTTCTTACCTTTCCTTTGTGGGGGAACTACCTTATCGTGGAGAGATCCTTTTCTAGAGAGAAAGGGGCAAAGTGAGTGATTTCCTTTCCACTTCTGCTCTTCTCACTTAACTCTGTATATGTCCATCTGGGTTGTGGGGCTCCTTCCAGTACAGGCTCCCTTCCCCCAACTTGTCTTTGTCTCTGCTCTGTCATCCTCTTCTTGGGCTCAGGCTTGATTTCTCAGCCCAGAAAGGGTACTTGTTCTCTCTCTGGGTTCCTCTCCTTGTCCTTCATCCTCTCCCTCTTCATTTTTCTATCTGATTCCTCTGGTCAATAAAGTGTTAGCAGCCAGGCTTCTTAAAGGCAGGGAGATAAACACTACAGTTATACAGAGAAAGAGCATACCAGCAAAGAGTCTGGGGAGAAGATGGAATCAGCAGGCTTCCTAAAGCCCTGTCCACCAGATGCATTCTGCCTCATCCCCTGAACAAAACAAAAGCAAATCAGAGGGGTGGGGAGTACAAAACTGGTAAGACACAGGGTGCTTAATGAATATATATATAACTATATTAAGCAACAACATCTTTTCAAACTTGCTGATTTGGGGGTTAGGCCCAGATGCCTGGATGGGAGGCATCAGGCCTCACATAGGGGGATTTAATGTGATCATGGTAGCAAGGATGATCCCCCTGCTTTGTCTCCTGGGGAGGAGTTTGTGTGCATTAATGAAATGGAGAAGGAGGGGGATATCCATGCCATCTCCCCTTCCCAGAGCCAGGGAAGACAAAGACCTGAAGGGCGATGAGAGAATAAGGAAAAGAGGGGGGCTCAGACCTCCAGTCACCGGTGGGAGGGGAAATGGAAAAGGGGTGAAAGGAGGAGTTGCAAACATAGAGGTAAGGGGCCTGTGAAACTGGCTCCCAGATCTCCCTGATAGCTGTAGCCTCGCCCAAAGAACAAATTCTTCAGCCCCCCACTTTTATTCCCCATCCTCTGAAATAGGCTGAATTCAGAAGTTAATAAAAGTGATTCTGATTCTACCTTTTCCTTCATGTCTCTCTTTCTGTCCAAGGAAGAGGCAATCCTTCTTCCCCTCTCAGGGACTCTAAGACTTTGGCCTAAACTCTGGAGCATCAGATTGGGGGGTGAATTAACACCCTACCATCCACTTTGCAGGTGAGGGAAAATTAGAAATGCTCAGTCTCCCACACTAGACATATGTGGGATCCTCCAACACTCCAAGAGGGAGTGGAGAAAGAGACTGAAAGTATTGCAGCCACTCCCCAGCAAGACTCTTTGCTGCCTCCCCACAACATTCAGCTCTGTCAAAGCTGCACATGAATCTAGACTCTCCCCCAATTCCTTTTATCCAGGACAGGCAATGCCCTTACCCATCCCAGCCCACAGTCTTGGCCTCTCCACATTCTCCTCAGACTCTTTTCAGCCCAGACTCCCAATTTGGGAGGCTTCACCCGCTGTGCAAATCACTCGTTAACAAGGATGGGGCTCAGTGTTCACTTAAAGCAGAGTGTGGGAGTGAGCTCCTGGAGGTTGCAAGGACTTTGGGCCTAAGTTGGCACTCCATGCTGCTGATGCCATGAATAATTAACACCTGGGTGTATGTCATTCTAAATTTCCTGCCCAAAGGTTTACACTTGCAGACAGAGTTAAATATCGAAGATAATTGTGGCTATAAAGTCAGTTGGTCTGGCTCCCGTCAGGGAATAAGCAGCTAGCAGCCCAGACTGGACTTGGTAAAGGCACTAGCCCTCTGCCTCTCTATTCCATTGCAGCTTTGGGGCACAGTGCAGGATGTCCCTCAGAAGCCACCTCTGGCTTTGCTCTTGACCAAGTGGCCTTTTTCCTAATGGCGAGGAACTAGAACCTCCACCTGAAACTACAGGGTAGTCTCTTCTTATCTCAGTCTGCATACCATTTGCCCCTGTTTGGATGGGTGCTTAAGGAGAGGAACACACCCCATGTCCTGGAACACTCTCTACCTTTCTGGGACCACCTAGTTCCTAGAACATTTCTTTTCTAGAAAAACTTGAAAAAACTTCTCATTATCCCTCATTACCCACATCCCCTCACTTGGCTCAGGAAACTTTTCTTTGTTTCTGGAGGTCCGAGGAAGGCTCCTGTAGTGTGAATTCATTTCCTTGTTTTGTTAGCCTGGAGGGTGGGGAGCCCAGGCTTTTAGCTTCTCTCCCTGCTCTTCACCCTTTGCCTGCCTCCATTGTCTCCCCCAATTTGGGTAACTCTCCACCTGCAATGATACCCCAATATACACGTCTTATAAATCAAGTTTATATCAAGTTAATATCACAACTGAATCCCTCCCATTCCTTTCCAGTTGCAGAGAACTTCGATTTGGTCTCCATCGATTACAATCTTTGCCTTCAACTCCAATAATTTCTTTCTCGGCTTCCACTTCTCTTGCTCCCAGGCTCCTTATGAGTCAGAATGGGGTTTGTTCACCCAGAGCTGGAGTTGGAGAAGCCAAACTCCTGGAGGGGAACCTCTGAAAAATGAAGCTCTGTCTGCAGCTGGAGGAATGTTGGCTCTATCAGGCTCGCAAATATAATTTTTATATTAGGTCGTGGTCTTTGACTGGGTTTATATGCCAATGAGGCATTTCTGGTTTACCAAATTTATACAAATCTTGCCTTAATTGATAATCACAGATGCTGTAATTTAAGACCTCCAGCTATAGAGCTTTCATATTAACTGCTGATATATTACTGTAAATCATCTGAAATAACCAACTCCTGGGAGCAGAGCAGAGAGGGAGGAAGTGCCTTGGAGAGCGACTCTTTCCCGGCCACAGAAACAGCCCAGCTTCCACATCATTTTCCATGAGAAATGATTTATCGAAGACATGGCCATAAACAACACAACTGGCTCACAAACACACGCAGACACGCACACCAGAGCGCGTGCACGCACACACACACACACAGAGGTACACAATGGTTGGCATGCCGGTGGAGAAGCTGACACCCATATTGCTATAAATCAAGAAAAAGGTTGGAGGAGAGAGAGAGAGAGCGCGAGACAGGAATATTCCTAAAATCTCTATGCAATGCCTCAATGGGTATAAACACACAGAGTACCGTGTGAAGAGAAATGGCAGGAAATGAAGATGGCTATTTGTCACATTTTACGACAATAACATTAATAACAAACAATAAATTTACATGGACATATAAGACGCGGTAGGTAGTGAGAAATCCCTTCTACTTACAATACCCTAGCCCGCGGTGTGGCTCCGGCTGCGGGGCTGTTTTATTGCTGCCTCCCTTTCTTTTTCTCTCTCTCCCTCTCTCTCTCCCCCTCTCTCTTTTTTTTTTTTTTTTCTGGGGGTACCGGCTTGTTTTTCAAAGGACAGTTGAATTGCACGTCAGAAACAGGGAGACCGAGCCTGCGATTTTCCTGACGAATACATATCTATTCTGCAACCTCGGCATTAATTATTTAATGAATCACGTGACAGGGAGGGGGAAGGGGGTCTTTCGATTTCAGGCTCAAAGGACCACTATGACCTTCCCCTTCAGGAGGAGAAATTTTCCTGCAAAATAAGTCCCCCTACCTACCAATGGAATAGTAGCCAGTTCTCTCTCTCCCACACTCGTATCTGTACCTACTACCTCTGCAGCTCCCTAACCACCCCCAGACACACACTTACCCACAGCCCACCTCTCCTCTTTCCCTTCTCTTCCTGCTTCTGCTTAGTTCGTGGAGGTGCAGAAATAGTCTGCAGGGGTGTCTGGGGCGTGGGGGGTGGGGTGGGCACAGAGCCCTTCTCTAAGCCCCTGGATTTCTCAGCTTCTAACTCTTCTCTCCGTATCCTTTAGGATTAAGATTACCTCCCAAACTCTTATTTTCTCCCCTACTCCCAGGGTATTTATTTTAGTAGGACTCACTCCTTTTCTTCCTGAATAATCGACAAAATTTCTAAGGGGACTAGCTTGAAAAGAAACGCTTTGTCAGTCTATGTTATGTATGCATAAGGAACAGCACTTCTGGCTTTAATTCTCTTTTTGATCTTTTTTGGTACCTTTTGGAGGAACAAGAAAAAAAAGGACAGCATGAAGCAATGACTGTGTAGCTTGCAGAGTTGAGAATAACTGCAAAGGGGACTTTTTCCGTTATGTTGTTACTACCATAGGTAAACAAATTCTATTGACTCTTTGAAAATAGGCTCTAGAGACAAAGACTGGGATAAAGGTTTCTAACAAAAGAAGTGGACATTCAGTCTCTATCTACCTATGTCATACCCTGTTTCTATCCCCCCTCCCACCAACATGCCATGAAGACAGCTGGAGATTTGAACAGGAGTGGAGGGAAAGGAAAGAAAGGCTTTGAAGTCTGCCAGGCAGCTCCAGGGTCCCTATTTCCTAGGTGTTATTACCCCAGCTTCTAATCACCAGACAATAGAGACTGATCAATGGGAAAAAGATGGGGCAGTGGGGTGTTAAAGGGTTAAACATCAGAGATAGGGTAAATCTATCCTCTAGGCCTGAAGAGAGATACTTATACCGTCACCTTCACCCCAAATGCAAACTAAACAAAATTTAAAAATCTCCCAAACTTGACCAGCTATAAGCAGAATCAGAGTTCTTGAGCCGAACATAGGGTGGGGGTAGGGGTGCAAAAGGAAGCAGAAAAGACATTCCTAAAGAAGCCCCTAGCTGCACATTCCCAGTCTTATCTGTCTTCAGCCCCTACCAGGGTAGCCTGGACAAGCAGGGAATGGGGGAAGAAAAAACATGCTCTAGTTTAAGGGAACATGGGGCTAAGGGACCTTCTCTGGTTTGTATAAAGGGGGTTGAAGCAAAAGCAACTCAATTTGGAAAAGGTTGAGGACCTGGTCCTCTTAACAAACACCAAAGAAACAGACACCGTGATGTCTGAGGAGGTTTCAGCTGTAGCAGCTATACCGCCACTCCACCGCTCCTACCAACGGCTCTGGAATCCAACTCTGGCTGCATGGGGTGGGGGCCCTAGCGGGCCCAGACTCTCTAAAGGAAGGGGTGGCCGGCTTTGATTGTCCAGATACTAAACACAGACTGGTATTGAATTCAGCCTGATCCTGATGTGGGCCCTGCTCCCGTCTCCATTTAGGGTAATTCCTTGCAAGGTTCTGGCCACAAATTCATTACAAATGGTCCTCCAAAGAAAAACTCTGCTAAAGTCCAAAACAAAAATAGGGAAGAGAGAGAGAGAAGAGGAGGGAAGGATATGAACGAGGGCATGAATATAATATAATATGCCGGACATAAGAAGACAGCAATCTCTGAAAATGAGATATTATTTATAAGAACAAGAAAAGAAAAACAGCAAAATGACATGAAGGCACTCCAGGCAGGTTCTGTTAAAATGCCCACACTCTTTGCAGACCCTGGGAATCTCTACATTCAAATAAACAAGCGCCTGAACGAGAGCCGAGTGCTTTCTTGCTGCCGATAAAGCGAACATTTAGACTGTGAGAAAGGCAAGATTGATTTACAAATCTGAACGCACTGGTTTTATGGCTGATCACAAATCCGTCAGCGCTCAACTCACGCTGGGAAACTTCCCAACTTCGTCTTCCAACCAGACCCCCTCCCCAGCTGCTGCTTCTCAGGGAGACCTGCCACTACCAGTGCTGGGGCTGTCTCGGAGGCTCTGGCAGGGCTAGGCAGCCCCTCTTCCCAGGCCAGAAGGTGGAAATAGGAGAGAGAGTGAGGAGGACCCAGGGAACTGGGAGAAAAAGAGAGAGAAAAGTCCAATATTTAGGAGGACTGGTGCAACCAACCCTAAACAGTCTAGGAGTGAAGGAAAGGGGAGATCTTGCTGCGTGGGGCTGTGAGGCTTTTAACAGTGTCTCTGGTCTCTCTCCTCTTTTCCTTTGATAAATCCCTAATTCTTACATTGCCTAGAGCAATTTGAAGCAACTAGGTCTTTGTTCCGTTGGATCTATAAAGGGTCCAAAATTTGTTATTTGTCCTTGTGGGTAATGTACAAACATCTCCCCTGATCCCAAAATATTTTCAGTCCAGGAGTGTCCAAGCTCGCCTGTCTGCTCCACTTCTTTCTTTCTTTCTTTTTCTGCTCTATCTCTTTCATTCTTGAGGACTCCAGCCCCTCCATGTATGCCACCCACGGACAAAGGAAAGGATATCAACCACTTCAGTTATTTCTTGCCTGCAACAGACTCTCCAAATTACAGGAAACAATTTGCAATCTACAAACCAACAACCCACACATATCCCAGCAAGGTTCTGTCTCTTCTAGTCTGAACCCAAGAGGAGCATTTCCTCTTCCCAGCCAGAGTCTGTCTGTCTGTCTCTCTTCCTCTTTGTTTCTGTCTCCCTCTAAGATGATGACTGCAGGTGTGGATTTTCAAGATTTTCTGTGTTCAGGGCTTACCTTCTAGCAAATCTTCCACCCATCTCTTAAAATTAAGTTTCCGGAAACTTTGCTTAATATGGCAGAGCTGGCCCTAGAAAGTGGTCAGAACAGCCTTTACTGATTCTCCTCCCATTTCACTCAATCCTCTGATGGGTGAGGTATTCCAAAAGCTCTGAATGTAGGACATGAGGATTAGGGAATGAGGATAAAGATGGTTATAGAAATAGTTTCCTAAACAAAGGAACTTCAGAAAATGGGTTGAGAGGCTATGGATTTGGATGTCAGCCCCCAGAGAGATGGCAGCCTCCAAAGGAATGTTCATGGTAGGAAGCCATTCTCTCTTTACAACCCAGGGGCTTATTCCTCTGGCCTTCTGAAGCCCTGTGGATTGAAGCCCTCCAACACCTCATGTCATCTGTCTTTGTCTTTCTTCCCTCAGCCCCCTCTAAACAGAAAAAGGAAAGGAAGGATGAACTGGACATGGGGTGGGGGTGGGGGGGGTTGGAGCCTGGCTTAGAGAAGGGCCTTTATAGAGAGAGACAGATCAGTACCCTACTTTTCTCCCCCAACTGGACCCTTGGGCTAAAGTTTTTAATTCCTTTTCTCCTCAATGGATAATAATAGAAAAATAATCCAGAAATTCCAAGATAGAGTTTGAAGGCTAGAGTGGACATAAGATAGCCCAAGGACTCCTCCCTGCGGAGGTGTGACTTTCCCTCCTGGGCAGGAGGCGAGAGCCAGCACATTGTCCAGTCTCAGGGAGGTCAAGGGGCTTCCGAGGTCATTTTGTGGTTCTAATACTGAGCTAATCGCCTAGAAAACGTGGCCTCTCCATGAACTCTCTCCTGCCAGCCTCCCGCCTCCAAACTCTAAGCGAGGCCTCAGGGAAAAAGGGCCAGCACATTCCGGTCTGACGCAGAGCCCACCAACTCCCTTGGCTGAGAAGGAGAGGAGAGGAGAGCACGGGTGTCCCCAAACCAAGAAAAAAGAGGAAACCAAAGCAAACACCAAGACTTCAGGAGGAAGGGGGGGCAGAATAGAAGAGGAATATTTCTTCATAAATGCACCTCGCCTATGAACCGAGTCAGTTGTCTGCTCCACAGAGTAGCACACATTTGTCTAGAATCCTAAACTAGACAAAAGAAGAAAAACTATACCCACTCCAAGACTGGAGCATTCTATCCAAAAACTGGTGGCAGTGACAACATCCCACAGGTCAACAGACGTAGGGGATACAAGCAGTGTCCCCATGTAGACAGGCAGAATCACAACAGGAACACTCTGACCACATCCACAGTCATACTCATGTGCACACGCTGGGGCTCAGCTGTGCCCATATGCATTTTCCAAAATCAGAAAAGCACTCTGAGCTGCCTCACAAACAACCTTCTTTTCAAGGTTTTTTTGCCGGGTCCTGACACCTCTGTCCTAACCAGTACATTCTCCAGGTCTCCAGGCCCCTCTATCTCCCTCTGACCCAAGCATCCGTCATCATAAAAGGCAGCAAACCTGCCGAAGCATCCACCATAAAAACCCAGCAAAGATAGTTGAAAAAGAAAAAGAGGAGGCGAGAGTTTCTTTTTTGCTTGTGAAAAGAGCTCATAAAATGATCAAAATGCCAGCCCGGGACTGGGACTTTGTTACCTTTTCGCCTCTCGCCTCCTCTCGCCTGAGCTCCGCAGATCCCATTCATGACGAACGGCTTCTTCCAAACTGAGAGAAAAAAGTTTTCAACTTTATGGTTCCAAATTTTTTCCCCCTCGCAGATCCGGGAGAGACGGCTAACACTTTTTTCCCCCAACAGCCGGTCTGCGGAGATTTGCTGTTGAATAATAACAAAGGAGAGAGGATACGTATTTAAAGAAAAGAAGTGATTAATGGTTTTCTGTATAATTCTCACATTTTTCTTAGCTCTTGTCTACACAGAATGGCTGTGAACTTTAAGCTCCATAGAAATCTCTTTTTAAAAATTCTATTCATACCTTCCAAGGAGCAGCTTTGATTTGGTTCTTTAGAGACATTACTGGGGGGGGGCATATGCTTTTTAAGAACTATTTTTCCCCTAGACTAAGGGCTGCCCCATCCCTTTGGAGCTAAAACATCACACCAAGATCCTACCAAACAAAGCTCACCCCTTGCTTTCTCCAGGTCCAGGGCAATTTTTTGTATGACTCGCCCAGCAGCATTTAAACAGGCAGTTCAACCACCCTTTCCCTTGCTAGGGACACTGGCCCCATCGGTTCCAGCACCCTACTCAACCTCCAACTACCCGCCCGCTGCAAACCAGAGGAATGTAAAATAATAAGAATAAAACATACAGATGGGATTGGCTTTTTTTATTTTCTGAAACGAGGTGGGACCAGGAAAAAAAAAAAAAAAGACTTTTAATTGCATATGCTCTCCAGTGCCCTGAGTTTTTTGGAGGCAAGGTGGCTGCACCCTGGGCTACCATCAGACCAGAGACCTGAAGGCTGGAATCCCCAGACTTTAGAACTTTTCCACAGTGCTGCACAAAAGCGGCCCAAGGCTGACAGAGCTTCTAAGGGTCAACCGCACCCCTTTTCCCTTCCCCCACTCTATTCTAGGGGTGACTGGAACCTCAGAGACAAAAAGCTATTTGGTCCCCAGTCGTACTTTCGATACTTTCTATGAGAAAGAAAATGAAAATTAATACAGGAGCAGGGCTTCACAAAAGAGGCCATTTGTCTTCTTGATTATCTATTTGCTTGTCAGAGTTTGAGCTATGGCACTGGCTAGCTCCTTTGTAATATAAAAATACTCTGAAAACCTGCAAACACCCAGAAACATCTGTGCAAAAAATTAGACTCATTAAAGCCTTAAACACCTCAGAGGAAAGCGATACCTTCTTATGCTGAGAGGAAAGAGGCCGGCCTCGCAGAATCCTTTCTCGGACTTTAATAACCAAAGAGCAGTCTGTCTAGTAGGAGACAGCTTAACCGCATTTTATTTGCTTATGACAAATAAATCACAATATGAAAGGCTTTTCCGTACTTAAGCCTCTTGTGTCCTACAATGAAACATTTTCCCCCATTAGGGACGGGAATCAGCCCTCCCAAGTCCTTTCAATCCATTTTTGGACTGGAGGGAAAAAATTAAAAGCCCCGAACAAAACACACCCACCCCAAAAGAAAAACAAATGAGCTACCACAATCTGGAGGCCTCTGAGATAAAAATTCCCATCAGACTCTTTGAAGAAAATCTTCAACCACACACAATGTGAAGCTGAACCCGCTAGGGTGCTTAGAATATATACTAGGTGGCATTTGTCCATGTCTTTACATCAAGGTTTCAACAAAAACACACATGCTGGTCACAAGAAACCGTACATTTATTTCTATTGTCACTCTGTACAGGACACACATTTTCACACCAAGGAAAGGTTCTAGACTCAAGCAGCCCCAGAAATGGGAAGGGGCCTGGTTTGGAATGTCAGAAAGAGAAAAGGGGAGAG